>JAILXH010126419.1:7084-22443 GCA_023558415.1 Piaractus mesopotamicus
AGTGGGTCTGTCATTTACACTCAGAACAGCTTTAATCCCTTAAAATCACAGGTTTATTACATACTAAGGCTTATTATTCAGTAATAATACGGACTACAATGCAAACTAGCTGAGCTGTTCTTAGATTATAGAAGTGTGTAGTCCTGCCCATTCTAGGGGCTAAACTGATACCAAGCATGGCATATGACATCAGTGATCCTGAATCAGTTTAGAAATAGCCTACAGTGACAGTATTCCTCACGCTGAGGAGAACATGGACTATTACGCAGCACTTTGATTTGCACTCCAAACCTTGTGTCTAGGTCGAGGCTCTCCATTAAATATTAATGCGTCCCTGGGTCCACCTTTGGTTCATCAATACCTATTGACCGATATTATAATAGCAATTTAGTCACTGGTAATGATGGCTGCCTCTTGGATTTGTAATTTGTGCAAATGTGGCCGTGTGTGTTGTGCAGGAATTGCTTGCCATTTCTCATTAGGAGAACAGAGGCATGGGTTTCCTTTTCATTAGCGTTCATGATAAAGAGTAGGAGAGCAGCTCGAAGGCGAGTGGAGAAAAGACAGAAGACGGAGAAGGGGCAGAAGGGAGAGAAGGGGAGATGTGAGGAGAAGGAGAAGAAGAAGAAGTCTGCTGGTCTATTCTGGCTTTTTCCTGCATCACAGTCTCTGAGTCCTCAGCAGAATGTGAAAGATTTCTCAGGCTCCCTCATCTCTTTGATGTGCTTCATTTAAAACTAGGGGACTCAAGTGGCCCTTCCCATCTGCCAGCTTTAAGGCGATCTGCTTCCTTTTTTTTTTTTATATATATAGGTCTGGGTTGATTTGTTTACCTTATTAGCAGCCCTACTTTCATTATTGACTCTGAAACCTCCAAATCAAAGAGATGACTAAGGATGTCAAAATGGGCGCACAAAGAAAGCGCGGCGCGTTTCAAAAAAGCTATTCATCTGAAACCCCTCGAAATCATACACAAGAGGCACATTTTACCATATACAAAAGACACAAAAACAAACAGCGCATTATTTTTTCCTATGTATCAGATAAATGAGGAGTCACGTATACAGGGGGTTCTGAATGTGGAGCGGTTTCCAAATTATCTGCAAAAAAAAAAAAAAAGCAACTCTGAGCTTAATGAGAGCCAAACAACAGGAAGTAATGCTTGTTACTTACGAATCAGAGGCACACTGGCGTTGGCTGTTCCCAACCTGTTGGCGGCCACACAGGTGTAGTTGCCATAGCGATCCTCTGTCATGTTGCTCACTGTGAGGACTGATCTGGAGCTGAGGTTCTTGATGTCGATGCCAGCTTGACCCTTGCTAAGCCTGGAAACAGCAAACAGCATACAAAGACAATGTATTAGTGAGGAGTCAATGATAACACTAATGAGGGTTGAAACAGTTATCCGACATTACTGACGTCAACAACAATAAATTGTAACGAGTTCCGTGGTTGATTTTTCTTTATGTTTTCAAAGTGACATCATATCGAAAGCGACTTCACAACTTCACCTGATCAGGGGAAGCAATTCAAGTATACTGTCACATCTACATGAGCAGACAGACCAAAAATAACAATCACCGCTGAAAGTTAAAAAAGAAATGAATGCATTTTCTTAAAATGAAGGATACATATGCAAGTCTAACTTTATTTTCCATGTAAGCACAATGAGCGTCATTCACCAATATCTTCCTGTTTTTTCCTAAATTTCTTGAGAAAGATTCTAAGAAAAAGTCTATGTCAGATTTATGATGTGTTCTCAAACTGCAGAAGTGTTCACAGCTTTGTGCTCTAGAATGTGCATTCATTCTGTTCTCATGTACACTACATGGACAAAAGTATTGGGACACCTACAGGAGCTTTTATGACATCCCCTTCTAAACCCATGGGCATTAATATGAAGTTGGTTGCCCCTTTGCTGCTATAACAGCTTCCACTCTTCTGGGAAGCTTTCTACAAGATTTTGGAGTGTCTGTGGGAATTTTTCTCGATTCATCCAGAAGAGCATTTGTGAGGTCAGACACTGATGTTGGATGAGAGGGCCTGGCTCGCAATCTCCGTTCTGGTTCATCCCAAAGGTGTTTGATGGGGTTGAAGTCAGGTCTCTGTGTGGGCCAGTCAAGTTCTTCCACACTAAACACATCCAGCCATGCCTTTATGGACCTTGCTTTGTGCACTGAGGCTCAGTCATGCTGGAACAGAAAAAGACCTTCCCCAAATCGTTTCCACAAAGTTCGAAGCATACAGTTGTCCAGAATGTCGTGGTATGCTGAAGCATTAAGATTTCCCTTTACTGGAACTAAGGGGTCTAGGCCAACCCCTGAAAAACAAGCCCACAGCATTATCCCTCCTCCACCAAACTTTACACTTGGCACAATGCAGTCAGGCAGGTAACATTCTCCTGGCATTCACCAAACCCAGAGTAGTCCATCAGACTGGCAGATAGAGAAGCGTGATTCGTCACTCTACAGAATACATTTCCACTGCTCCAGAGTTCAGTTGCAGCGTGCTTTACACCACTGCATCCGACACTTGGCATTGAACTTGGTGATGTAAGGCTTGCATGCAGCTTCACCTGCCATAAAGCTCCCTGCGCAGTTTGTGTGTTGATGTTAATGCCAGACAAGGTGTGTAACTCTGCAGTCATTGAGTCAGCAGAGCGTTAAAGACTTTCATGCACTATGTGCCTCAGCACTCGGCGACCCCGCTCTGTTGCTTTACATGGTCTGACACTTTGTGGCTGAGTTGCTGTGATTCCTAAACACTTCCACTTTTCGACAATACCACGCACAGCTGATCGTGGAATATCTAGAAGGGAAGAAATTTCACGAACTGAACTGTTGGAGTGGTGGCATCAGTACCACACTCAAATTCACTGAGCTCTTTAGAACAACCCATTCCTTCACAAATGTCTGTAAAGGCACACTGCATGGCTAGGCGCCTCATTTTATTCACCTGTGGCAAGGATGCTGAATGAAGCACCTGAATTCAATGATTAAGAGGTGTGTCCCAATACTTCTGTCCATATAGTGTATGAACAAGTCCCATATAAGAAAAAACTGGTGAATGTATGAATCTTTGTGAAAACTGCATAAGTGAGTTTTAAGAAAAAAATTCTTCTTAAGAAAGTTTTGTGAATGAGGCCCAGTGTTATGGTAGCTTTTCCTCCATGCTGGTGTTCTGACAAACCAAACTACTCCTTGAGGACGTGCAGTACGCACCGTAAGTGATTTCTCAGAATGAGCTAATGTTACCCTTATAAAAACACTCAAGCTCATCATGCTATATTACTAACATTAGTCACTGGAATATTCTAAACCACATCAGTTACCGTTAATTAGAAATATCAGCAGCTACTGCAAAAAACTACTGAACATTTAGCAGCTGGTCCTGCCATTAGCTGGCTAACTATGTAAAACTGGTAAGTTAGCTTAAAAAACAAACATCTTCGTAAACACAGCTTTCACATGAAAAAAATGCCATCCGCTGGTCTTGGAATCTGTTCACATACAGCACACCTACTGACCTATCACATTAAAATGTTACACTGATTAAATGATGCTGCTGCCTGCAGAGCTATAACATTAACCTACATATTTATTATCACTTATTTTAGCTATTGTTTATTACCTACTGTAGCTGAAAATTATAAGCAGGCTTAAACAAAGCAGCATGCATTTTTGAGTGGTGGTAATTCAGCTCTTGGTGAACAGTACTATAGATTGTCAGAACATTGCCAAACATTTTACTGTTACAGCTCTTCATATTTACAGGCCACATTTAAGCCTATTGATTGATTACTAGTTGATTAATTCATGTATAATGGAATATCAAAATATTAGGGTTTTTTCAGCCCTAATACTAATATGCAGCCAAGATGCTCTGTGGGTGCAATACTAATGCTCATACTACTACTAATGTGCAGCTAGGATGCCCTCCCTGAAGTCTCAATAATCAAGAACAATGAGGCCATCTGCACACCAAGTTCATGTCAGATTTTTTTATTGTATATTTGTATGTACAATCATTAAGAAGCATTTGCATATTCATATGCACGGTCCACATCATGTCCTTTTTCATATTTTATGTACTTTCATCTATTTTTCATCTTATATTCCACCCAGTTTATTCATCTCCTGTTGCCAGTCCCTTTGGGGCGGGCAGACCACACAACTACCGTCACGCATGAAAAGCGCACTTGGACGAGAATGCCAATCACTCAACTCTACCACATGGCTGCGAAGACGTCCTGATTGAATCAGTACATTGCTCTGGATTAGACACAGAGAGTAATCCTTCCATCCAATCCTTCCTCAATGGGAACTTAGCCAATTGGGTTTCCCAGAGATTCACAGCCAACTGAGAATTAGATGCTTTTTGGCTGTGTGATGCTCACTAGCAACATCACTCTAATTCTGGTTAAAAAAACCAGATGAACATCTTCAATATTTCTAATTTTCACTCCGTAATACTGCTGCACAATATAGCCATAAACAGCTGTTTCACTACTCATTGTTGTGCAAAGTGCAGAACAAAAAATGAAATACTACAAATCCACTTACCAATTGGGACAGTAGGTAAAATGCAAATAAAAACAGAAAGCAGTCATTTTTAAATCTAACTTGACCTGCATTTGAACAATAACAGAACAAAAATAAGATGTACATGGAAAAAGCCAAAAACCATAAATGAATGCCCATGACCTTTGATCCTTCAGATGGCACTGCATTAAAACCTGCTCACTTCTGTGATGGTATTATCGCAGGGGCTCAAAAATACTTTGAAAAAATGTTGTCAGTAAAAACTGTTTGTCGCTGCATCTACCAAATGCAAGACTGTACTATGCATAGTGAAAGTCATATGTTAACAACGTCTAGTAATGCTGACCTCGAGCTTATCTTAAATGGACTGATGGATGCACTGTGGAAATGTGTATTGTGGTCTGATGAGTCAGTGTTAATGGACCCAGAGTTCCCTGGGTGAAAGAAAAAAGGACCATTCAGATTGTTACCAGTGTAAAGTACAAAATGCACAGTCTGTCATGGTATCAGGGTGTATTAGTGGGTAACTTGCACATTTGTAACAGCAGATGCTGCCTTTTTGGTGGCATCTTTTTCAGGAACATCCCTGCTTATTTCAACATAACTCTAAGCCACATTCTGCAGGGATTACAAGAGCTTGGCTGCATAAACAGAGAGTGCAGGTGTCTGTCTGCAGTCCACAACTGTCTCACATTAAAAACATGCCTTATTAAACTCAAAACAACAACACCAAAGTCCCTGTACGGTTGCACAGCTAAGGAATTGTATAACAGAAGAATGGCAAAAAATCCGCTTTCAAAACTGGATCAGTTTGTGTCGTATCATTAAGTGCGGTTAAAAAAAAACTGCGATGTAACACAGTGGTAAACATTCTCCTGTCTCAGCTTTTTAGGAATGCAAAATTTTGTGCTTTTTTTTGTGTTTTTTCTTCTTTGCATGGGCCTACAAAAACAATAACACATAAAATTTCTTTGAAAGCTCCTTTTAGTGATGCAGGTTTGTTGTGACAGCAGCCATTACACATTTCACACACATTTTTAAAAACATGGGAGCCAGAATAGAGTAGTTGCATGAGTGTGTGATTTGGCTGTATAGCAGAGTGGTTAACTCACTCACTCCTCAGCGAAGCACACCGCTCCTAACACTACATTTCCACCAATATAATAATGCATGTAATGTACTTTCATCTGTTCTGTCATCACAACCCTTTGTAATGTGTTTACTGTGAACACTCATATCATGATAACGACAAAGAATACAATAAACCGTGCAGCCCTTCTCGATAATATTAATAGGACAGCCCAATAAGAATGAGGGTACCAATCATAAATCTTTATGACTCCATTTCTTTACAACCAAATCAGCTGATAACCGATTTTTGGACAGTGTTTCTTAGCCAAAATTTTCAAGCATAACGACATTGTTTATTTACCTGAAGCTCGCACTTTGCAGGCTAAGAATATTCACTGATATGAAACACAGTCTGTCTGACTTCTTTATTTACACCATAAAATCATTACACAGATGAGGCAAAATCAAAATAAACTGGTCAATAGATGACTGCGTGTCATGAGTCAATATCAGCAAATTCTGATCCTGGTCAACTCCAATCATGCACCCTTACTAATAAGCTTACATTTATGAGTGACCTGCAAATTAACTGCAGAGATACAAACGCAGTAGTAGTACAAAGTCTGCAAATGCCACTGATGTGGAGAGAGATCACAGTTGTTGGGTTGTCATCCGTATTATACAAGGGTTACATGTCTGACAAGCTCTGAAGCTAAGGTGAAATGTGCAGAGGGTGGAACTCCCCTGCCCTTGCAGTGCAGTTGCTCCCTAAACACATTTGAATTGATGGACTATCCATGTTCTTCTCTGAGCTGAGGAGATGCGCCTGACCTTATGTCCAGCAAATCTCTAAGCAGCTGTTGTTTGCTCTCCTACTGAGATTTGCTCAAATGTTAGCAAAAGGTTTTGCAGGGACGATCACTGCAAGAGAGAGCGGATGCTGCTCATTCTTAACAACACAACAGCAACAAAAAAAAATAACATAAGAACCAGAGTGGCATTTGCAAAACTTAAAGTTGCCAGGATCAATTATTTGGTAGTTACATGTTACAACACAGAAACACTGCCTACCCAAGTTAGTGCTTTGTAATTCTAAAAAACCTGTTTATCCACTTAGATTATTATACAGAGATTACAAATGTACACTTACATTCTATTTTAATACTATACACTGATGAGCCAAAATATTATGACCACTCATAGATTAATGTTGATTATCTCATAACAACAGTTCATGTCAAGGTCTGGGATATATTAAATATACAAGTGAAATACATAAGCGAACAGTTGGTTCCCATAGTTGACATGTTGGATGTGGGAGAAATGGGCAGGCGTGAAGATCTGAGCAACTTTGACAAGGGCCAAATTGTTACAGCCAGAAAACTGGGTTGGAGAATCTCCAAAACAGCAAGGCCTCTGGGGTGCTCCCACTCAGCAATGGTGAATACCTGCCGACAGTGATCTGAGGAGGGACAGACCACAAACTGGCGAAAGAGTATTGGGTACCCAAGGCTCAGGATGTGCAAGGGCAATGAGGGCTCTCTCATCTGGTCCAAACAGACAGAAGGGCTACTGTGACACAAGTCACAGGAATTTTGGACACACAGTGAATCGCACCGTGCTTCATTCTGGGTCAGAATGCCCACACTAACCCCTGTCCACAGTCAAAAGCACCTACACTGGACATGCAAGCACCAGAACTAAACCTGGAGCAATAGTTCGCCTGGTTCGATGAGGCACATTTTCTTTTACAGGGTATGTGTGCAGTGTTTACCTAGGGAAGTGATGGCACAAGCCAGTAGAGTGAGTGTGATGCTCTGGGCAATGTTCTGCTTGGAAACTCTGGCTCTGTTCCTCCCACTTAAAATTTGACAAGTTCCTGCCACTTAAACATTATTATGGGACTGGGTACACCCCTTCATGGCCACGGCACTCCTGGATAGCAGGGGCCTCTTTCAGCAGGATAATGCTCCCTGGTTTGAGGAAGATGACGAAGAGTTCAGGGCGTTGCCGTGGCCTCCAAATTCCCCAGATCTCAATCCGATCAAGCATCTGAGGGATGTTCTGGAAAAACGAGTCTGATCTGCGTAGCTCCACCTCGCAACATTTGAGAGGATCTGCTGCTAACGTCTTGGTGCCAGATACCACCTACAGAGGTCCTGTACAGTCCAACAGCATATTAGGCAGGTGGTCATAATGTTTTAGCTATCAGTGTATATTAAACGCAACATCATTCACTACCTTTAAAGTTATCACAAAGCAAATACTGTGTGTAGGTTATTATTTAGAGCCTGCAACACTAATACTGTAGTATGCATTCCATGGTTTCATGAGAAAGCAGGACAGAAAAAAAAAACTGATGGTTTATGAAGAATAACAAATGTAAAGTCTTAAATTAGGCAAATCCTAGAACCAATGCCAATGCCTCCTTAGCAATTTGAATAAATTGAGTGAAGCCTATAATTACAATTAGCACAGTGTGAACTGCTGATTCAGATCGTACTCAGAAAGAGTGGGTAAATGATGGGTAATGGGGTAATTTGGTATTTAAATTCAAGAACCACCACTTGAGCCGACACTGATTGATGCAGAAACTGGAAATGCTCTTTACTGGTGGTGAGGTTATGCAAACATTTAATTAAAATTCAAGGTTAAGCCTTATAGTGTAAGATTCCCAATACTGGCTTTCACCACTTCATAGCGTGACTTCTGAGATTAGCTGAATGACGATGCTACGAGCTATAAATAATCATGATGAATATTAGATGTGCAGGAATGCAGTGAACATACAGAATGCACGTGCTCTTGAGACTGAAAGCATGAATATTGACTATGAATAATCATCCAAAGATCAGTGAATGGAAATGTTTTACTCCCATGCTTCCCTGCAGCAATAAAGCAAGAAATTCTCTTATCTGGATCCCCTGTTCACCTACTCATATGGCCTGAATATTTACAGGAATTTAGATTGTATCGCTGGCCTACTATCCTCAAAGGCACACTTTACTCAACAGAGGAACCAGCTGACATAAATCTTCATTGCAGCATGCAGCTTGAATCAAGGATGAACTGACTTATATAATGCATAATAATGTAAGATTAGTAAATGTTTATCAACTCAGCGCAAAAAATAAGAGATAAAAGCCAGGCTTTTTATCATCCTGCCTTTGGGTCCTACCTCTTTTCCCCCTTGTACCACTCAAAGACTGGAGCTGGGACAGCAGCTGCCTCGCATCTCAGCAGCGCCGTGTAACCAGGCCGGACCCCATGACTCTTCATCTCGTGAATGGACGGCGGAACTGAAAAGAAAGCCAACATATGTAACATATTAGGCTTTAGGCAACTGACAGTATTGTGATAATATCTTGAACTGCATTTATTTAGATGCCTAAGGGCGATTTAAATGTAAGAAAATGTGTTGTCTGCAGGTTTACAATGCAGTAGTCATACACTTTCTCTGGATATGCTTCCTGGCTTCGGAACAGAATATATATATAACCATGGTCAGGCTTGCCACGCTGTAGCTTTCCAAAAACAGAACATCATCCTTTATGAAATTTAGGTGGACTTAAATTGTTTGGATGTTGTGTTTACATCAAAGTGGCTAAAAATAAAAACAGACAATGTAGTAATGCCTAGTTTAATACACTAATAAAAATAGGCTACAGTAACAACAGCCTATAGGCCAACTTAATATCAGGAGAATATGGTCAGCCTTTTGGAGAAAGATGTGTTCTGAGGATGCAAGTGAACGATCTACTGTCATCCCATCTTCATCAGTATAATGGTGATTTTGCATTTGAGGCCAAAATATTGAGCTGGACAGTTTTTTAGCCTGTTCAGGTGCTGTTAATACATAAAGAGACGCATGACTTGGTCCGAAAAACGTTTTCTTCCTGACTCAGTAAAGCTACTTCTTTCATTTTTAACAAAACCTAGAGCAAGGTCTACCAAACTACAACAAGAAAAGGGTAGCTTGTAAGATTATTTTCACAAGTTTAATCATGCTTCTCTGAGTTACCACCTTATCATTTGTGCCAAAACAGGTTACTAAAGACAGTAAATAATCACACCACTATTTTCCCATGTACCCTCAAAATATGCTCAGATGGTAGCTCGCTTGTAATATCGACCATCGTGGGAAAGCAGCCCTTTTTTTGTTTTGGAAATGCTCTCTCTCACCGGCCCCCCACTGTGATTCCCCTAGAGCGCACGATCGGATGATGACATACTGTGAAGACACAAACCTTTAGAGAATCTGCTAAATGTAAATGTACATGATGTACGATGATAACTGAACATGCACCTGCATTCACCATCATAACCCTCGTATGGTTTAAACAGCAAGTATGAATCCGTGCCAACTATAACAACATACTACTCTTAGAACAACATTTCAAACCCCACTGGAAGCTGGCAACAGTTAAGGAATGTACTAAATTGAGAAACTTTAATTTTTCCGCTGTTATCTGCTCTGAAGAGAAAAGCTACAAGTGAATAACAATAACAGTCTAAGTACTTTGGACTGGTCAAGGCATAAGGAAAAATGTTACCAGCGCAGTGCTGAGAAATACTATTCATCCTGAGGGTTAGAAAAAGGAAATGAATTGCACAGTGATAAACTGCTTAATGGAAGTTCAAAGGCTGAATAGCAGAGGCAGGTTCTGTGAATATGAAATGAGGGTTCTTTCATGTTCTCGAACATTGTGCAAGTCTCTTTGCTAGTGTCAGAGAGCCAGCTGTAACTAGGGGCCACTTTATTTCAAGCTGCCAGAGAAGAAAAAAAAAAATAGACAGGTTTTCACACACACATGAAATCATTTCCTTAGTAAGTCAGCTTGATTTATTCAACAGAACAAAAACAGGCACATTTCAGTGCATTAATTACATAAATCTTTGTTGGACATTAAAATTTCTGCAGCCTGAATGAACAGAAAACATCAACTTTAAACCTCACAATGGCATTTTCCACAGTGATAATGGCCCTGGGAGAGAAAAAAAAAAATGATTCAAGAGTCCGTACTTCTGAGCCACACAAATACAGTGCAGAACAGAAAGATGAACAAAAAATAAAAGAGCAGAAAATAACTGGCACGATTCTACTTCCTTCAGGAGGGTGATCCACTTATGTCTTTCTGGCTAGCGTTAAATTGCTTGCTATGTCTGAATTTGAGTGGGGGTGCATTTATATTCCAGACAACCTACTGTTTGAAAATCACCTGCAAGTCATTGATTTTTTTTTTTTTTCCCCCTCAATTTGGTTTTTGAAATTCCTCCCCACAACTTCACAGCCAAAACTGAGGATACCAAGCTAAAAGCTACTGCCGCGCCCACTTAACATCTGATTCTCAAAAAGAATCTCCCTGGGCCTTCCCACCGACGCCGAACAAACATCTTGTTATGCTCATGTTATAAGAGTTCCTACTGGTCTGATGTTTCTCTGTTATATGGTGAAGCGACAGAGATTTCAAGCAAAAGCAGCTGGCGACATGCCATCTATTTGCAGTTTAAAATGTCATCCATCCCAGAAAACTGTTTCAGAATAAACATTCGACTGCTTAAACTCTGTTGCAACGCTCTCCCTTTGCCACTTAAAACGCCGTGCCATTTTTACATTGAAAGTGTTTAAATGCCTCCCTCGCTTCTCTCGTTCTGCTCAAGCCTCCATCTGAAAGGCGGGTTTAAACAGATTATTTTTATTATTTCTCCACTGCATGCTCTCCAGGGAAAGCTTGAAAATAGCAGTACGACAGATGAACACAGCATGAATGCAGAGTTTTGCCATATGTATGAGGAGTTTCTACTCTTTTAAAAAAAGCGGCAATTGATGGCTGCGGCCTGTGTGACATACAGCACAGTCGCCAGCCCATTTAAAAGCTCATGAAGCGTTACATAATCTCGACAGGGCTTAACAGGGCAGAAAGGGAGTAAACTGTTTATGTACTAGTCTCAGATTTATGGATAAAAGAACAGATTAAAGGAATGCTTTGTGGACTTATTTGCGACCGTTGATGTGAACATAATGAAAATTCAAAAGTACATAATGCATCAGAGGCTTTCGCTTACAGCTCCCTGACAAATGTTGCAGTTTGCACAGTACAACATTAAGGTGGGCAAGATGTGGATGCAACCCAGTGCAATAGCAATGCAATGTGAGGAAATCCAAGGTGTTACATTCTGACATTTAAAAAGCTTCCTGAAAAACACTTTTGGTCTTTGTTGCTTGGCACCGAAATCTGCACAAAACATAATGTATAATTAACCTTCCTCATAACACCGTTTAAGATTTTATAAAGTTAGAGTAATTGTGAAAATGGCCAGGTTTTAACACTCACTTCATAAAAATGCACCAGAAATGCCTGTTACAATGAAATATGCAAAACGTTTTTGCCCCACTGGACAAATTCCATATTCTGTTGAATTTCTAAGTGAAATTAAGTATTTGCAGAACTTATATTGGGGAAAAAATGGCCGGGGCAAAGGTTTATGCACATTTTGTATTTATGTCTTATTTTTTTCTAATATGTTAAACTCAGTTAATAAATAGAAATTGTGCACTAAAAGTTACAGGACAATGTCATATTTAAGTGTGTTCTCTCTACAAAATGTGTAATTTGACCAGGGGTGTTCAAACCCTCACACACACTGATATATTTTTAAAGAACCAATAAATGTTTGTACAAACCAATAAAGGTTTGTTCTATGTCTGATTTTACTTTACATCAAGGGTCTCTAACCTTTTCCTACCATGAGAGCTACTGATATATTTCCCTTAATTTTTATCAGCGGCAAATTTGACGACGTTCAAATTCAAATTCCGTAAAAACATTCTCCTACTATTCTAATCTCTTATCTTTCATGTTTCTGTCCATAGGCTCTAGCCCTCACATCTCCTCTCTTTCTCTTCTTTTCAAAGCTGAAAGAACAAAAACACTTACAGATGCACTCCAGCGGCAAATACCTGAATGACGCATGACATCATCCGAATTTGCAACGGACATGGGGTTGCGGCTTATGTACAGAGCAGCGTGATGTGACTAGCACTTAATATTCATAACTCATGAAGTGGACGGTGTCCTAAAACCTAGAGAAATTGTTATCACATGTAGAGATGAAAACAGCAACAGTCACAGTGGTGCGGGAGATAGTGGGAGATCCCATTTGATTCTCCTGCTCTGGAACAGCAGGAGAGAACTTATTTCAGCATACACAAGCCTATATTGCACATGTTTGAGTCTATGGAGTGCTGAGTTCCAGAGGAAGGGGCAACTGCTAAACATGGATCCAACGGAACGTAAAATAAAGAATGGGATTTTTCAGTCAGTTCATGAACTGTTTTGTTTGTGCTGTGAAACAGGTGCAGTTGTAAAATCAAGAAGATCTGCCAGTTTGTCATTACATAGCAATGTTCAATGCAGAAACCTTGTCATTTGTTTTGGCATTGGCCAAATGGCTGCTAGCATAATGCTAATTTCTGCTAGCATCCCTATGTGAATTTGTAGTGTTGTTAGTGCCAAGCCAGAAGTGTTGTATAATCATGCCTGATGCCAATTTTAGCTTATGCACAGATTGTGAAGCATTTAATAGGCATACAAGTAACATATTCTTCATTTTATATGCAGTTTTACTGTGGCTCTTCTGGAAAGGCCTGAATTTGAAGCCTGTTTCTCAATGTTATTGAGCCTATTAGCTATCTACTGACCTCATCTAGTGAGGGCAGAGAGCGTCCCCGAGGTAGAATACAGTCCAGTTACTGAGAATATAAAGTGTAAACTGGTTAAAGAGAGTCTGCAACAGCAAGCAATGATGTTCGAACTGACTGCATTTTGGTTGCATTTTATAGACATGGTTTTAAAAAAAAGAAGAAAAAGCAATACATGCTTTTTCATGCTGTAAATGATACAGTACTGGAGGAAAATTTGGGGCGAACAAAAGGACCCTATGTGTGACGTAAGCTCAGAAAAAAAATGGTTTTATGGCAGAAAAAGTAAATTGCAGCCATTATGATCACATTTACTATAACTGCATGAATTGTAGTACCTTTAAGCAGTTTTTTTAAATCAATACGTCAATTTGACAATGGAGTTCATATTGAAAATCTGCATGTTGCCAAGAACTGTATTTCTGACGGATGCATATAAATCTCTGTCTCTATCTAGTCTAAGCATTTTCATTACAATTAATTATGCTTAAACGTCAACTAAAATTTCAGTTCATAAACTTCCTTTGGAAAGCAGAAATACAGATATACTTATTTACCTTGTTCACATATCATGTAATTTAGCTAACATATCAATAATGTCCATTCAGTTTAGATAGCTAGTAGTTCACAGGGAACGGCTAAGTTTAGCAGGCTGGCTAGCTAGGTATCAGTTATCATCCTACATTCAGGTCGCTTCGGTCGCTTCGGCATGCAGATTTATTGTGGAAGTGAACTCACTCATATATTTCCATTATAAACACATGAACTGTCATTTAATATTGATAACATAAGAGTGGACTACATATTCAAATTATGCCACCAACATTTAAGTAAATTAGAAAGTCAACAACTGCTATTATCATTTGTGGAGTTTCTTGGGTGCTTTTATCATAACTTACAGTGCACTGACTGACTGCTGGTACTATGGAGACTGGGTGAGTGGACCTTGCAGCACTATGACTTTCCATTGGTTGACCAGGTTGTAGGCTGGACTTGGGTGCGTTCAAAACAAGAAAGTATAGTTTGTTTCATGCAGACACTTCAGAAATTGTTTTTAACAAACAATGCACTAGATATAAACTGCAATTTTTCCCAAACACAAAGTGTGAAATATGAACTCTACATTATTGTACTCTGTTTATTTAACGTGAGCTGCGTCTGATAGCATAGTCTACATGAACATGCCTGTGGAAGCCAGTCGAAGCAGGTCCCATTAATGCTGAACGATCTGTATCTAACTGCAATTTTTTGACCAATATTGTGACCGCTGTTTAAATTCTGATTCTCTTTTCTATAACTTAAGGTCCAGGCCTGTGTTTTTTGGTCAGCATATCAAATGCTGAAAACAGTTTGCCATTTAATTGTTGCCAGATAGTTGTTGCTGTGTTGTCAAGTGCACAACACTTGGGTGTTTGCTTGCTTCTGATCTACAGACAGCTCACAGACTACTCACAATGTTATTAGGTTAAAGTTTACCAACTTAAGGCAACATGATAATACAGGCCATAATTAAGATCACAGCTCTTGTGGTTTACAAATTGCAGAAACAAAAAAAAAAAAACAAAAAAACAATCTTTCAATCACATGTCCCATAGAACCCGACTGATACAGATTCAAATACACGCTGTTTATTGGAGCAAAGATCAACATTTACTGGACAACATGCTTTAACAATGTAATTTTGGGCCCCACCTAGATGTTCTTCGCTGAAGAGTTATTTTTGCATATGAAAATCATTGCGATGTTTATTGGATTGTAGGCTTTTACAAACATAATTTTGGCAGTTTCTGTATTTGATGACTCTTCTGAATACTGTTGCTGGCTCTTATGTCTTTTATGGTCTTTTCATTTGGGAAATATTGTGAATAAATTGTAAATATAGAGTTCTGAGCTCTGTAATTTTCTTTTATTTGCTAAGTTAACTTTTAATAGTAACGCATTTAGTATATTTTGTGAGCGTGTAATATCTGCAGTTATTGCTGTTTTTTTGAAGAGGCAGGGCAGATGCTATGTTCTCCAGCTTTTATTGTAGAGGATTAGCTAGA
>JAILXH010126552.1:1923-13835 GCA_023558415.1 Piaractus mesopotamicus
TGTTTTTACTGAGTGTGCCCGGTGGTGTTTGCGCTACATGTGAATGTCATAAAAACCTGAGTGAAATTTGACTCTCAGCCTACCACAGGAGGATATATGTGAAGTCAGCTTCTTCTTATCCGCCAGCTTATATTCCCGTTCCACCTTAAATGGTGCAGCAGTTACATTCTGGCGCCGGGGAATGTGACTGCTGCACCATTTAAGGTGGAACGGGAATATTCGAACAAGAAACTAAGGAATAAGAAGAAGCCGACTTCAGTCTCATCACAGGAGGGAAGAGTAACGCTATCCTGCTGCTCTTCACAGTCCTTCTCTCATACCATTGTGTTTGCATTTGCAAATATAGCTCCATCTGCTCAGCTAGCTGAAGGGGACGTATGTGAGGTGTACACGACTCCTGTCGCATTAGGACTGCGATTTGACACTGAAGGGGGTCGAGAACATGTGAGAGCTGAGCTGAGCTGAGCTGTCCGGAACAGGTTTTCACTGACCAGCTACACTTTTAGGGATTAATGCTGTGCTGAACCGTGAACCGGACCGTGGGAGGTCGACCAGTGAAGCCTGGCTAGCTAGCTATCGATTTTTGTCACCAAATCCTGTGGGCTCGATGAAAGCTATAGCAGATGAAACGATGCTTATTCGCCAGCTGAGTATTCCACATTTCCGTTCCACCTTAAATTTAAGGTGGAACGGAACATTCGAATACGAAGCTGGCGAATACTAAGGCAGTTTAAGCCTTGTGCTGAAGAAAGCGCATTGTAGTGCTCAGTTGTAATGAAGGGACAGTTTTGGTGGCCAGGCTGTGTGCTCTGAATTTTAAAAATGTTACTGACCAGTGGGTTACATTCAAGGAAAACACAACAAATTCTCTCTTTCTCTCCTCTCTTTACTCAGGCTGTTCTCTCTTGCACAACATAAAGTACCAGTGGGATTTGTCTGCATATTATGCACTGGAATGTTTGGCCAAAAAAAAAAAAAAAATTGAATTAAACATTGAAGTATGCTACACAAACAGCCTTTGGGGTTTATGAACGCACTCTACATTGCCTCATCGACATCATGTGGCCTTAGCCTGTGATGCCCTTTAGCTATAGACAGATTGTTTTTATTTTCCAGCCTTATGCTAGCCTTTTTTGTAGAAATTGCCAATTTTTTTATACACGAGTGTGTTTAAACATTTATATACTCACTTAGAAGTTTCAGGGCTAAATCGCTGGGGAACCAACATGAAAATGTGAACGCTTTCGCTTTGGCCCAGCTCCCAGTTACTGCCTGACCTCTTGTCCTCCTATTCTGGACGCTGTTTTTCTCGAGCCTTCTTTATCATATATGAAACAGAACGCAACCATCGTACCGCTCCATTTTACTGAAGGACACACATCATAAAGTCAGTACATGCTTCGGGAAAGGAAAAAAACAAGAGTCTTTAGAGTGGTCAAATGTCAGCAGCAGATGTAAAAATAACCCAGTGATGGGAAAGTCTGGGGAATGTCAGCTTCCATGTCCCATCAGTTACCGCTGTGATAAAATGACTCTGTTTGGGCTTTGCATGTTTTCATAAGAAAACAGCAGGGTGTCCCCTCATAGGACTCAGAGGAAACTTCCCGAGGAGGGCAAATCCTTAGCGGCCAAACTGTGGCCTCCACTTTGCTGAATCTTGGTGATTTTGTTTTGAAGGTCCTATTTGGCTTTGATCTGTTCTGCTTTTATTAGACTACTGTCTAAATTTCTTGTGATTAAACATTGGAGCTTGACATCTCTTCATTCGGCATTTGTAAATGTAAAGATAGTGTTCATTGTATGTTGATTAGCTGGGTATTACTGCAGATTACACAGAGATGCAAAAGAATGAGGTATGAGTCTGATGTCCCTATAGGACAACAGTTTTCTCGAAAACATCATCAATAATTATTTATGCTTTTAAAATTATCATAGGCTTCCATGGGTCATAGAACAGCATCCAGTTTAACGGTAAAGTTGATTTTGTATGATCGCAAGAGTAAATAACAGTTCAACGTCACATGCTTTGTTTTTTGTGTTAGTTATCGTGTTAAAATCATTATTTACCTGTTACTTTGATAACTAGTGTTCTGGCAAACTGGAAAAATGTTTATTTTTGAGGAAAAATATTAGATTAATTCTCTAATGCTTGTAAAAATCATATAACAGTTTTTCATTTAAACGTTAGAATATATATATTAGGTTGTATATTTTAGGGCTGTTTCACTATGACTGTTGTATGAAACGTTATATGCTTTGGTACATCGTTCCCAGTGCAAACCTTTAATGCAGAGACACAGAACTCTGTGGGTCACTTATGACCCTGAACTGAACAGTAAAAAAAAAAATTTAAAGCAACAAAAACAAAAACAAATGGAAATCTCAGCAGGCTAAGATTTAGTGTATGTATTTTTAGTCTTGGCTGTTCGTTTCACACCAGCCAAGCCCTGAAGTTTGTTTTATGTCTGTTCTAAGAAACAGCCCGTGGCAGCCTGTTTGATGATCCATTTTTAAGTCCGTTGGTAAAGACAGAGTGAAAGTGAACACATAAGCTGAGCTAAATCTGCGTGTATGACATTCACACGGTATGCAGTTTCTATGCAGTTTCACAAAGACATCAAACAAGCACAACCTGCAGTGAACATCTTAAATCAGAGCTGAGATACCAGCATCTCTATTGAGCTCTGTAAGAACAAAATACTAAAGTTTCCCTACACAATATTAACAAATCTCTAAGTCTTTACATAGTGCTGGGCGATATGACCTCAAATCAGTATCACGATTAATTAAACATTTTACCTTGATTACGATTAACGAATGATTATTTTGTTTTTGTCTTTTTTGTTTTGTTTTTTGCCCTCATAGTTCACTTACAAGGTTTGTACTGTAAATGTGCTAAACTATAAAAGATGGGACATTTTTTTCTAATGAAAGCATGCGTATCTTCGTGATTTTAAAATAACTGCAACCAGAGATGAACAATTTCTGGTTATTTATTGAATATTTTGAACGGAAATAAAAGCCCACATCGCTAAAAATGAAAACATGCAGGCAAGTTCCCTAAAAAAGCAGAAAATAAATAACTTGTATTTCTTGCTAGCAAAATAAATTATTTTAAATAACAACATGTGAAAAGTAGAAAATAATAACTTGCATCTCCTGTAAACAAATATTTTAAATTATGCCATGTGCAAAAATGTCAGTAGAACACTGCTGATTAAGAGCAAGAGAGGGGCTTGGACAGGGCACCTCTAATGGATCAGCAGGCTGTGTATCCTGTGTGCTCATAGTGTTGTAGAAGTGAATCTAACATTATAACATTGTAGCACATTGTAGCATTAACGTGCTATACGAACAGATTTTATTGTCACAGTATTTATTTAGTGTGCTGAAAAAAATAGCTGTACCTCAATTGTAAGTAATTAGGTAGGTTTTTATTTATATGGCACCTTTTAAAACACAACAAAGTGCTTAACATCAGCTTAGAAAAGCATAATAAAAAAGCACAAGGCATATAAAAAACATGTAGACATTATCATTTATGACACACACACAAACACAGAGAATATAACAGCCAGTCACCACCCAGATATCCCCATTTAGAATACTGAATATTCTAGCATTGTGTCTGTTAAGTTAATGTGCACTTACTGATTGCCAGGTGCAGTATGTGTCCAAAACATTTAAATAATTAAAAATTTTTAAAAATTAAAACAAAAAAAAATATACTATTACCCGAGTAAAAAAAAAAAAACAACGAAATAACCAACATGGGAAAGATTACGTTGGTTAGAGGTTCTGAATGTCGGTTTTGATTAATTTTCGATGAATTGCCCAGCCTTATCTTTACGTATTATAGAATGAGCTGAGAGAAGGTCTAAAACAATGGGCAAAAACTACTTCTGCTGACCAATCGTTACGGTGTCAGTTTTCAGCAATGTCAGATCAATATATTCAAATCAATACTTTTAATACCGCTCAATGTCACATCAGCACAGTTGTTTTTTTCCTGAAGTGATCCTCATATTTTATTTTATAGCTTGAAGGTTTTGAAGTAAATTTATAAATAAAACACACACCGAAAAATGATATTAGAGATGCACGATGATACCGAAATCGTTATTGGTGCGGACAAATTGTTCCTTAAAAATATCGACATGGGACAAATTTTAGATTTACAGTTGACCAATATGTGCTGATATATGTGTTGTACTCCAGAAGGGCAAAATGTTTAGCATGACGCTGAGCCACTGCGCTAAAATATCAGCATTTTATTCATTTGTAGCCCTATAGAAATAAGTGTTACATGTCTCTGTAATGCTAATTCAAGTGGATTTTGTCCCAATTACTACATTTTAAAAATGTATACTTATTGCCATTGGTAGGTAGATATGTCAATGAAAAATATCAGAAACCACTGAAAAGGGTTCTTCTATTGTTCTATTTTTATTGTTTCTGTTGTTACAATTCAGCTGTTGTAAATTCAGTTGTCTAGCGAATTTTTTCTGTTATAATTTCTAGGTTGCATCACATTTGCTGTCATACTCAGAACCACAGATAAAGATGTGTGGGCCAATGAATTTGAGCGTAAGTTGAAGCTATAAAATTCAATTTTAACTGTAAATATACTGACCAGCATTTGTCTCATGTGTCTGATTACTATTCTTAAAAGTTAGATCTAACAAACCCCTTTTTTTCTTGAAAGCAATTGAATTGACCTGCTTGATAGAGTCCATATCTACAAACAACCCTAGAATTGAATGGAAGAAGATTAAAAACGGGGTCCCCAGTTATGTATACTTCCAAAACAAAATATCAGGTAACATTTGTTTTATGTGCAAACACTAACAATTTCATTGAAATCTTCATATTTCTTAATGCTGTAATTGCAAGCTGAGCTTGATATCCATAAATCAGATGTTGACCTTTAATGTGTTGTATTCACTGTAATGACTATTATTGGTTTCTTATTGTTAGGTGATTTGGAGAACAGGGCGATATTGAGAGAGCCGGCAAACCTGCTGATCCTGAATGCCAGCAGATCAGACAGTGCATTATATCGCTGTGAGGTGGCTGCCATCGATGACCAGAAACCTTTTGATGAAATACTTATTAGTCTGGCTGTAAGAGGTACATTCATACTTGCCTGTATTCATAGAAGACCTTACATTACAGATGTTAGGGATGGCCATGTGCAATATTTATAAGTAAGCCAAAAGTATTTTTATCCAGGTTTTATTTCCGCCCAGTTTAGTTGTAGCCACTTCATACCTGTTAGCTAGGTCTCCCCCTGTGTTAAGCTGAGAGGGTGAAGAGTAGCATGTGCTTCATCCAAGACACATGAAGTCAGCCACTGTATCTTTTTGAACTATGGATTTGAACTATACATCTTTTTGGTGTTTGGAGCACCAGCTTTCAATGCTGTAACGGGAGCTTGCAGATGCCTGCGTTAGCTACCAAATGGCTGAGTGATGGGGGGGGAGACGGAGGACCTGAGGCCAGTTTATGCTCTCTTAGACTCCCGGCCACGGATGGCTTTGACATCACCAGGGGATCTCCTGATGACATGGCCAATACTGATGGTTGTGCCACTTAAGAACTAGTAACAAGTAATCTGATCAGAATTTGTGGATGAGAATTGAGTGGATGATCATCTGTTCATTGCATCCAACAAAGACCAATCAACAGTGTTTGTCCCCTTTTGTTCTGTATGCTGTGCTGAAGTAGCAAATGATTGCTCATTGTAGTACACTTCGGCTCTTTTCCGTTTGGGTTCCAGTGAAGCCAGTGGTGCCAAGATGCAGTGTGCCAGAGTCCGTCACTGTGGGCTCGTCCACAGAGCTGCGCTGCGTGGAGAATGAGGGATACCCTCCATCTCAGTACCAGTGGTTCCGCAACAGTGAGGAGCTGCCTGAAGACCCCAAAACCAGCACCCGCTTCTCCAACTCCTCATATATCATGAACACAGACACTGGCACACTTGTAAGCAAAGCTTGGTATTTTGGTTTGGTAGTTCTTACTGTAGATTTAATAAAACAGCCTATACTTTTTTCCTGTTTAAATAATAGCAAAGGCCAAAGCTTAAAGTTCACCTACAGTCTACTGTTATTGTAATCTATTATTGTTATTAAATTATTAGGCTGGGCTATATTAAATTGTCTCTTTTAAATGCTTTGTATGTAACAGCTTTGATGTAACCTCAACTTCAGAATCATTTAAGCTCATGTTCATGTTTGACATGGGAAGATGTTCTGTTTATGGAAGACTTCATGGCTTTATCCCTTTAGCAGCCTGTCTACAGTAAAAAAATGTGCTGCCTTAAATAGCCCAGCTTGACAGCCATTGATTCCTGATACCATCATCAGTCAGCTGAAACTTAACATCTTCCTATTTTGTACCACCCTAGATGACTAGATGAGATTCTTGGAATAATTTGCTTTACGAAGTTGTTGCTTTATAACTTGTTCACATACATTTTATTCACTTCTTTATTAAACCGTGTTGTGTTTTTATTGTCTTTAAGAAATTTAGGATAGTGAAGAAGGAGGATGCAGGCGAGTACCACTGCCAGGCCAGAAATGAGGCTGGCTACTCAAAATGCGAGCCACAGCTTATGGAAGTCTGTAAGTTATAATTTAAATGAACAGATTTTGTATTGAGAATAGTAATAAGTGTAAATATTGGTGTTAAGGGGGTCTCTGCTAAAGTCATTTCAGGGTTAATCCTTTTGCTTTTTTCTGCTCCAGATGATCCTGATATCATGGGGATTTCCTTAAAGGTTTTGGCAGGAGTGGCTGCACTCATCTTTGTTACAGTGGGGCTCTGTCACGCTCAGAAACATGGCTACTGTTCCTGCAAGGACCACAGAGAAAACGAGTGAGTAATGACCTTTGCCCGAAATATGTGGGGTGTCTTCAAAAGGCCAGCAAGATACAATACTGCTCTGTTCCTAATACTCAAAAAATAGTTAACTGCCCATTTGAAGTCTGAAATGTTGCAGTGTTGCATGTAATGACAGCCCATAATAATACACTGTTTCTTGCAGTTATAAAGTCCCTCAACACAGCAGTCCAATGGATTATGTCAGTGCAGATGAGGTGAGAATTTGATACTTTAAGGCTAATTTTTAGTTTTACTTTAGTTAGTTGTTGGTTTGTACAGTAGTATGCAAAAATTTGAGCACCCCTTGTCAAATTCTAAGTAAAATAAGTTCACACATCCTCTACAGAGAACACGCATCTGCACATTTAACACGCAGTGACTGTTTATTCACCGAATTTAACATATTGGAAAAAAGTAAAACATTAAATGTGGCATATTTAAAAAATTTTTTTTCCTAATATATTAAACTCCGCAACTTAATAGACCTTGTGTACTGAATGTGGCGGAAAAATGGCATATTTAAGTTTGTTCCCTGTAGAGGATAATTTCACAAAACATGTTACCAAATTATTTCAACATGTTATTAAACCAGGGGTATTAAAACATTTGCACATGACCGTATACTACCGTTCAAAAGTTTGGAATCACTGCTTCCAACAAAATAAAACCAATTTTGTTGCAAGTACATGTGTAAAATGATTCTATTATGATCCTACTACCCCACAACTTTATAGATCTCAACTAATTCGTAGGAATCTTGTAAGAAATAAGGACATATGAAATGTGTTCAGAATGATGAATAGAGCTGTAGATAATTCCGTAATGACCGAAAAAGCTGTAAAATGTTGAGACTAAAGCAATAAAAAGTGGTGGTGAAATCTGAGGCAGATAAGTTATCAAGGAATTACTGTAAATGATTATGGTATATTATTGATCATTAACGATCGCTCACGAATGATTTAATAACTTCTTCCCAAAAATATCTTGGTGTCTGGTGTCTAGCTTGTAGTATTTCAGTCTACACTGTATAAATGATTATAAAAAGAAATAAGTAGTAATTAATGTAATTAGTGGTTCCAAAGTTTTGAACAGTAAAATAGATTCTTTTTTTTTATCCTTGTACTTTTTTTTATCCTTGTACATGTATTTGTTATAATAATGTCTTTGAATATCACGTTTTAACTTTGCAGTCATTTTTTTTTTTTTTTTTTTTGCAGGGGCATTTCCGCCACAAGTCCTCTTTTGTCATATGATTGAGAAGTGAAACCGAAGACACAAGAGAGCCACAAGCTTTGACTTTGTGAGCGTTGTGCCACACATACGAGCTACCACATTGTGCATTTTTTTCAGAGGTGCGGAAACATATACTTCTTAGCTTGCCAAAGTTATTATCGAAACAGACAATTAAAGAGTTACAATCCTCTGGGGAAGTTTTACTCCCTTTATTTTAAATTTCATAAAGGACTTTGAACCAGATTTACTCAGCAACTCGCAGTCTGTACACTTTATAAGATGCTGTATGAGACTGTCTTGTGAATTACACTTGTATTTGTAGATGTAAAAAAATGTCCTGCCGAGAAAGACAATGTCAGTTTGAGAAGGTTTAAAAGAATGTTTTCTTATGGGTTAAGTCATGGAGCCGTAGTTCAAGACCCATACAGCCACAGACAAAGTTTACAACCCAGCAGTCTTTCAAGAACAGTGAGCATGAATGACCAGATGACCGTTCGGTTGAAGAATGTGCAGAGCAAAAGGCCAAGAAACTATTGCGACACTAAATTAAAGCACAGATGGTGCTGATTTGTGAAGGCTAAATTACACTGAGCTTCTGCTGCATCCTGCTACGCAAAACTGGCCAAACTGTCAGAGCACCACAGAGAATGGTTCAATCAGTTAGCGCACTAAATACCACACTCTGTTCAGACACACTGAATCTTGGCTCCAGTCAAAGCCAGTGTGTTTGTGTGCGTATACAATGCCATGCCACGACTGTTTGACGTGGGTCACTTTTTGATATTACGGATGTCGTGGGACGTTGTGTGTTGATGTTTTAGTGCTAGTTGTATAGGTTGTGAGGTTCAATCAAAAGTCTTTGTAAAGTCTATAGACTTGGTTGTGCTAAATGACACAAACATATTATTTCACTTCATTTTTTGAAATAATCTTACAGATGCAGATGATGCACTTAAGGTTTGTTCAGAGTGTTTTCTCTGTTGAAGTGACCTTCTATACTTTATAATTGTTTATACATATATTTTTGGACATATTGTCCAGGTTCTTTGACTGTGTTATTTATTTTCATCTGTTTTGTGGTATGTGGTTGCATTGAAGTACACTCAAATGGATTTGCTGGAAAGATTATGGGCCATGACAAATAAATAATAGTAATAATAGGGTTCAGTAATTTAAATTTTTTGTTGATTTTTGGTATTTTTGTCCCGATACATTCTAATTGTTTTGAGTATCAGACAAGATATTCCATCACAGTATTACTTATTTCCCAGGAGGCTGTTTTTTCTAACTGTGATCAGTGCACCTGAGACTTTGCCAACAACTGTAATGTTGTATAGCTTAGCTTTTCTACTCAGAAGAAGCTATTCTCGACTGTTACCTTTTAAAGTTGTCTTACATTGTTACGGTAAAACCAATAATAGTCTTCCATCATGGCACGTCCCACTAAGAAGCAGCACTACAGACTGTTTGGTATGAATACTGTAAATAAATACTGTAAATATGCACCAAGAAAAGGATTTTGGCCTGTGTTCAGGCAGTGCAGTGTGGATATTTCTAAAATTGGACTTCTCGAGCCTCAACCAAATCCGCAGTGTTGCGTCATAAAGTTTTATACCACAACATACAACTGTGGTATGTCTGATTTATTCATGTTGGAGTTTCTATTGGAGAATAAGCTTGACAATGCATGACTAAGTAGAATGATGCCAGATGAATTACTTAAAACACATGCTTACAGTTATTTACTAAGAACATAGAAATCTATATATACAGTATATAATCTCACCACAACTGCCTGTTTGATACTAAAAAAATTTGGTGTGTATTACCAGAGTATTAGAATATTTATCACCCTCTTCTTAACCACTGTGTGCCAGTTTTATGGACCATACTGGTAAAGTTGGATATGCTGCTTGATATTGCATATTTGGCCTAAAAGGTGCATTATCGGCCGAATCCATTCCACATTTATTTCAATCATTTATCGATTTGAAACAATAAACACTACAGCAAAAGATAGTGTGACATTCCAGTATAATTAAATGTTGAATGTGCATCATTTAACTGTGTAACAAAATCACAAGCTCAGCTGTTGTCTGATTAATTTTGTCAGTAATGTGTATTATTTCATGTGCTGTTAGAAGAAAAAAAACGTTGTATCATAATATATAGGCTTACGAATAGCATTAAACCATTGTAAAACTAATATGTATTCAGTCTCTATACAGTCTAGATTCTAATATTACTCAGGAACTGTTTAAAAGAAGTGGCCGTTTCTGTATGTTGTGAAAGCTTCTAATTTTAATTTTAATAATAAAGACATTATTGTATTTGAAGATTTCAATGTTTCCATTTTTGCCGTGTCTGCTGTTGCACTTTTACTTTGAAAGGCCTGCCCACTTTTATTCTGTATTTTGTATCCGCACAGCTCCGTCAGTCGGAAGTGGACCGAGGCAATAACATTACTAGCGTTAACATTTCTGTGACATTTTTTGTTGTGTCGAAGTTTATTTATCAAAATAACCGTCTTCTGGTACTGAGGAAACTACAGTGATATGAAAATAGCCTGTAAAGATTTGCTGACAGACACTTAAAGGATCTAATAATGCACTTTGAGATCGTTTTCCATGGTAGCTCTCACAGTTAGCCAGCTTGCTAATGAACTAGTAGTAACGTTAGTTTCGTAACTTCAGTCTTTCCAGCCCGCTCACAGGGAGACGGCGGCCGTTTAAAACAGATCTGTTCGCCTGAAGTAACATTTCTGGACGTGATATTGATTTACTGGACTTTTACTCGAGTGAGACCAAGAGCTCCACCTGATACAACCTGCTGCTACAAGTGTTTCGACAGATAACCCCGCAGACAGACACCCGGAGCCACAGCAGCGATGAGCTTCTTCGGTTTTGGCCAGAGCGCAGACATCGACATAGTGCTGAACGACGGCGAGACGAGAAAGAAAGCGGAACACAAGACCGAAGATGGCAAAAAGGACAAATATTTCCTTTTTTATGACGGTGAAACAGTAAGCGGGAAAGTCAACGTGACACTCAAAAACCCTGGAAAGAGGCTCGAACATTACGGGATTAAAATTGAGTTTGTAGGCCAGATCGGTAAGTCAGGAGTCCGTGTCTTAAAGGGCCCTTAGTATATCTTTTATAGTACTTTAATGAAGGTCAACGCACTTTTGTATCATTACTTGTGTATTCTCTAGTTCCCCATGTTGGCTTAGCAATGACTATAAAAAAGCTTCATTCTTATAAATGCCCGTATCTGTGAGTGCAGTAGTTAATTAAGAGGTTTAATGTACTTGTTTCCACCGAGGTCCTCTAATGAAGTGTGTGTGGTAGACTTCCTGCATTTTATAGGAACATTTTCCAACATGGAATTAAACTGTGCCTTTGAGACTGATATATGTAAATGAGCTCTGCTCTGATTGGCTCCACTGTTATGCGCTTCATTCGAAAAGTAGCTCAGGCTGAAACACTCCATACAGCTTCACCGCGAATGGGCGGGACTAAACTGTTGTAAGCTGAACAAGTGGATATATGTGAGTACGTTGATTTCAAGCCATCACAAAAACATTAGTTTCCATATATGGACCAAACAGATTGTGGAGTAAACATATACTTACTTCATTAAGCTCTTGTATAAAAAAAAAAGTGAGGATTTACATTTTTATACGGGCCCGTTAAAATGCATAAGTGTTCATTTGCTGAGTGTGTAGGTGTGTAACTGCAGTGTCTCTTGTGTGCAGAGCTGTACTACGACAGAGGGAACCACCATGAGTTCGTCTCTCT
>JAILXH010126599.1:5762-16138 GCA_023558415.1 Piaractus mesopotamicus
TGTGGGAACAAAATGCCTACTAGTGCTATGAAGCATAGCCATTTTTGTTTATGTGCACAATTCTGAGTGCATATAATAATTAATTCTTAGACTATGGTGATGAGTCAATGTCTTCAAGAGCTTTATTTTGAATCTCATGGCCTTACACTACACTCTCAGAAATAAAGGTACAAATCTGTCACCGGGGCAGTACCCCTCTTTTCACTGGGGTGGTACCCTCAAGGGTACATCTCAGTACATTTAGTCAAGGAATATAATTGTACCATAATTCATTAAAATGATATTTTCCAAGTTGTGTTGACTCCACACAACCCGTCTCGTCTCCAGGCTTTTTACTTTATTGTTCTGTTTAAAATATTAGGTTATGAAAAGGTACAAATATGTACTTTTCACATAGGAAAAAGTTATTTAAGGTGCATAATTGGACCATAAAACCACTGTTGTACCTTTCAGGGAACATTTACATTATTTGTACTTTGATGAATGAAAAATGTACCTGCACAGAACCTTTATTTCTAACAGTGTAAAGGGGTTAAGTCCCAATTGTGTCCGTTACATGAGTTTAAAGGTACACTACATGCACTTTCCTAAGAGAAACCTTTTTAAAATAGAAAATAAAATGATGGGGTCAAGACAGTGTGCATGGCCTTGATGCAGCTTAGTACTTAAAGAACTGTAACAGAACATGGTACAGTGTTCCTTAACTAAAGATACTGAAATGTACCCTTGTACATTTACTGTACCCAGTAAAAAGATGGTACAGTTCAGTTTTTTACTGATGTAAAGAGTAAGGGTAGGATGTAGGGAGGGTTCTGGGGAGGTCTGACCCCCCTAAATAAGTCTTTAAACAAACTAGAGGAAGTAAAAACAAACATTGGATGTAGTTTTAATGGTAGGACTAAACTCTGTTTCCCCAGCTCTGTCAGAAAGACAGGTGTAATACAATTTTGAACACCCCTGTAGCAGTGCTATACTATGTCTTAACTGCTGGCATTAGGTCTGTACTAACTGGCACACATGAAGTCTTGCGGTCCATTTGCACAAGCCTATGAGAAGCATGAGGCCTTAGGGTGTCCCACTGCTCACAAGCCCCTTTAGTGAAGCCTTTGGCAAGGACCACATCCATGTCAACCCAGAAGCAGCCTTCTATCCAAAATTCCTTCAGATGCCAGCTAGGACAAATCAGAGTGGAGGTTTCACAGCTGGAAAATGCATTTATTTATTAATTTAACATATTGAGCTGCATTATGCTGGAAATCTATATTGAGCCAGTGTAGATAAACAGTTTTAATTTAAAAACAGTTGAGAATGATTTCTAATTGTGCTGGGTATTGTACAGCCTGTGCTTTGCACAAGTCTGTCCCACATGCACACTTCTATACATAGTGCTTTTGAGGTCTCTTGCCCCAATACATGGGACTGCAAGAACCATGAGGCTGTAGTAGGCTGTCCCACTGCTTATTCTGGCATTTAAATGGATGCTCACAAGCCCCTTCAGTGCAGCCTTTGGCAAGGACCATATCCATGCTGACTCAAAAGCAGCCTTCTATCCAAAATCCCTTCAAAAACCAGCTAGGACAAATTGGAGTGGATGTTTTACAGCTGGCTGACCAACATAGCGCAGAGAATAAATTGCATTAGTTTATTAATTAAATATACTGAGCTGTATTATGCTGGGAATCTATACTGAGCCACTGCAGATTAACAATTTAGCAAATTTCAAAAAGACGAGTATGATCTCTAATTGTACTGGGTATTGTACAGCCTGTGCATCACACAAGTCTGCCCCACATGCGTGCTTCTAAACCTAGTGCCCTTGAGGTCTATTGCTCCAATATGTCCACATGTTGTTTGAGTCACAAAAAAGCAGACATTTAGGAAGACCACAGGTTTTAGTCTAGCTTAGTCTTGTAATTAACTGCCCTGTGAAATTATTTGCTGACTTATTTGATTTTTATTTCTTGCATAAAGTGAAGTTTGAATATATGATGCTATCTGCTAGCATTAGCTGGTAAAGCTATCCTCCTAGCTAGCTAGTCGTTAGGTTGCAAGCTACAATGGTGTAGCATCTGAGTCAGGAGGGTATGCACTTGCACATGGGCCCATGTTTTGGGGGCCCAGGAATCACGTCTGCTTCTAATGACATCAGTGTATAATTTATCACTTCCAAAGACCCACACACCAGCTGCACCACATAGCACAGCAAATGGTACAAAATAGCTTCCTTTACACTCTACTAGATTTAATAGAATAATACTTCTACCATAATTTAGTAAAGTCATGTTTAGTATCAGTTAACTAACTATTCATAAAGTTACTCTTTTCCAGTTAAAAGGTATGAGGTGAAATATAATGTGACTAGGCCAGTAATGCTAGCTGAGGTAACAGACCATTAGCATTTGCCTGTTTGGTTTAGACTGCTTTTCTCAAACTACGTCACCTATCAATTTCTGTTGTTCTCATTCTCAATTCAATGCATTAAGAGCAAAAAGCTCAGAACATAAAATGCTCTCATGCTTAGAATATGCCTAAAGAATATGCAGTACTCTGACAGAATGGACAGTGTTCCTTTTACCCACTTCAAAATAAAAGAAGTATTAAAAAAGAACATCAGCTCTAGATTCATCTGCATGATAAAAAGACCTATGTCTGCTCATTAAGTTGGCTTAAAAAGGCTTTCTGTTGGCCGTTTTCTTCTTATTGTTTGTATCATCCTGTCTTGCCCGGTCCTTGTCCTTCTCTGTTTCAGCCTTTGTTTTCTTGTTCCATGTGCTTTTGTTCTTTGTCTCCTCTGTGGTCCTGCCATCTTGTTATCTGTCTCACCTGTCTGTTGTCTGTAGCCCCACCTTCTCATTAATCCAAGGTGTTTCTAGGCTCTTTCATGTGTATTTATACCCCTGCATGTGTGCTTTGAGTTTGCTGGGTGTTTTGTTCTCTCATGTTTTGGTTATTTCTCATTTGTTTTGTAGTTTCTTCATGTCCCTCTATCTTTGGTTTTATTTATGTTTCAGTATTTTTTCAGTAATGTTCTGTCTTTTTTGGCACTTTTGTGAATTCCTTTATGTCATAGATTTGTAATAAAACCAAGGAATTGCATTTGCATCCTGCTTCTTCATCTCTCCCAAAGTTACATTATTATTCTATGGTCAAAAATTTGCAACGCTAATCCTCCTACAGCTGTCGAGCTAAAAACACAAAATAGCCTACACTATCCATTGATGATATTCCAATGACATCACAATTGCTTTGCCATCATTTTGGTAGGCAACATGAATTTTATTCAGCAGTGCTGAGGCAGTTTGTAATGAGATAGCAAAGCCAAAACCGATCCAGCAAATGCAGTAAAACACTTTTTTTTTATCAATTTTTTAAATCCCATCCTTTTAAAAAAACATACTAACTGATATATTTGAGTATATTGCCTTGATTTTATTTGATTTGTTGCTGTAGTGATAACAAATAAAAAGCTGTATTGTAAATGTAATGGCTGAGATTTCCCACTCATTACTGAGTGTCCTGTCCCAAACTGCATACTAGCACAATAAATAGTGTGTAAAAATAGTGCATATCCCATTAGAAGTGCACTCATTAGTGTAGTAGGTGAAGTACAGAAGTGTGTGGTTTGGGACGTGGTGTTAGATCAGCCAGTTAGATGCGTTCAACATCTGCTTTGCTGTGCTGCTTGTTATCTGCTCATTAAACATTTCCAAAGTTTAAGGTATTTGTTGATTAAGGGTGTATTTATTGAGATAAACTGATGCATTTATTGAGGTAAATTAATGCATTTATTGACGTTCTACATTCAAGGCACCTCAGTGTAGCTACAGCACCATTTAAGGTGGAATGGAAAATTCAAATGACAAGCTGGTGAAAAAAAAAAACTAACTTCATCTTTATATATGTGTATAAGTTTACTATTTAAGAGCTTTGGTAGCCACTTTTATTTATTTTTGTAAAATCTAATGGATTGAAATTTTCAGAATTGGAGATATCCATGTTATACGGATTAAGTCCACCAGTCTAGCTAATCTTTTCCTTTAAGCGTTTTCTGGAGACACTACTAAATCATCTTTTGTTTTTTTTGTTTTTTTGTGGTCATTCTGATCTATTTTGCTTTTGGCCTTTGGCCACCTGCGGGGTTGTAGTTGCAGTAACTGTGATGAGACAAGCTCTGTCAGAGCACAGTAGTGCTACAGCTTGCCTACCAACATGGTGACGTGGTCCTAATGACACAATCAAATACTATGAATTGAACAAATGATTTCATGCAGCATTCATTCAAAGACTATTTTTTCCCCTCAGGAAATGAATGGCAGAGGGAAATGTCAAATCTAACTACTACAAATGATGTCACAAAGGCACTTATATGACGCTCATAAAACGCTGCCTGCTGAGGTTCCTCTGTCTGACCGTTTTTTTAAGGCGGTGTAGATGTTTCCTTCACTGCCTTACATATTCCTAATCTTCTGAGTCTGCACCAGCGTAGTTAGAAAAAAAAGCAGAAACACCAGCACTAATACAGAGGAAGAGAGGGACTGGTTTGTGCACAAGTACAAATACAATACTTTCGGCATTGGTTAGCTGTCGTATCTTGGCAACCATGTGTATTGCTGCCTTTGAAGCGTGCACAGCACAGCAAGGCATCAACACAGCTGCCTTCAGTTTCTGACACAATGACATTACATATAGACTCACATACATACCAGCACGTATTTATACACACATATTAACAACCACTATGGATACCATAGCAACAGCCTATAGCCACACTTCAGTAACCACTTGGGATAGCACAGCAAAGGCCTAGCAACACCTTGGCAGCCATCTGAGATAACATAGCAATGACCTAGCAACACCTTAGCAACCACCTGGGATATCATTGCAATTGCTTAGCAACACCTTAACAACCACCTGGGATAGCACAGCTTCAACCTAGCAACACCTTAGCAACCCCGCCTGGGATACCATAGCAATGGCCAAACATCACCTTAGCAACCACCTTATAACCACCAAGCTACACCTTAACCCTGACACTTTGCCTCTGTCGTGGTCATCTTTTTTGTTTGCTGTTCTATTTTGCACTAATGTTTTTGATAAAATGATGCATCTGAAGTTTATTGTATTGAGGAGATAAAGCTAACTTGATTCATGGATGCATAACTCAGACTTCTGATTAATTGGAATGGCTAGTTAGAACTGATTGGAAATTCTCCTTCTAAAACATGACAAATTAACTGTAATTGAGCATCCAGGCCAGTTTTGTACTTTTTACCTGAAGTGTTCTTGCTGAAGTCATTTTCAAAAAATGAGGCTGTGAGCAAAGTGAAGCTGTGTTGGATGACAGTTCTCCGCTAGTGTGCATTCACTTTCAAGGCAAACATTAAAAACTCAAGTGCCTACCGGTAATGCACTCATTCACGCATGTTGTTTATAAGTCTTTTATGTTTCCTACCACTGTATCAGAATGACTTTGGCTCACTTTGTGATTGAGTCTTAAATTGAAGGTGCCCAGTTGAAAAAGTTTGTATGTGGGCCTGGGGATAACTATGCCACTGGCTGGCTACTTCTACTATAGTAGCTTTACCACATTTGACCTCACGTTTGCAGCTAAGTTACGTTTAAACCATGCTGACCCCAAGCTTTCGCCTCATACACCACTAATAATGAGCTATCTATAATGAGCACATACATACGACACACGACTTATATACACACCGAAAAGTAAAAGATAGAACCTCAAATGTAAATGAGCTTCACGCCCAAGGACACAGGCTTGTTTCTCCGCTGTAACTCTTATCTGTGAGTTAAAAAATTCAATTAATTACTGAACCATCATCAAATGTTCCTTATAATACATGATAACACATGAAAAGGCATATAAAAGAGTGATTCCCCCCCACCACCTGTGTGTGTGTGTGTGAGTGTGTGTGTATTAAGTGGGTGTGTGTTGGGTCTTATCTCTCATGCTTGAATTAATCCTCACGCTCCTGGCTTCAAAGTCAAGCCCCAGATTTTCTCCTCCTTACCACTTAATACTCCGTCTGCTCAGGGCCTGAGCTTTCCCCCTTACTGGATACAGATGGAGAGTGAGAGAGAGAGACAGAGAGAGAGAGAAAGAGAGAGAGAGCAAAGATGAGGGAGATAGAAAGAGAGAGTAAGGGATTAAAAAAGACAGTGAGAGAGAGAGTGAGGAACAAGGAGAGAGTAAGGGAAAGAGAAAGAGCAAGAAAAGGACTCAGTAAGAGAGAGGCAGACAGAGAAAGTATAAAAAAAAGAGCATAATCTTTGACCATTTCATGTACTCTGTATATCAAACGTTTGGGGAAAATTTGCTTTTTGGAATATCTTAAATACAAATGAAATACACTTTCTTTGTTAGTTTGCAATAATTTCACATAGTAACTGCAAGAACTCACACTTTAATTACTCATCTCATACCATACTTATTAGTTACATGCTAGTTACACAGAAGTTACTATATAATTCATATGTAATCACTGCTATGATAAGTCTTAAGATTAACAGCTGAAAAAATAAACCTGCAGTTTAATGGGTTAAAGACTAAGCTTTCTTCCAAAAATCACATTTGTAAATATTTGTTCGATGAACAAAATCTATACGGTAGATGAAGGAGAGACGTTTTGCTAAAAGAACAAAGTCTTCAGAATAGATTCAGAATTCAAGGAGGAAGGAGAAGTACAGGACAAGGTTTGTCAGGGGGCTACAGGGATAAAAGAGCTCCCTAAGACACAGAGGGGACAGACCATGAAGGTCTTTGAAAGTAGTGAGTAGTTTTTTATACTTAATACGTGACATTATTGGCGACCAGTGCAGCTGGAGAATGAGAGTGATGTGAAGAGACTTTTGTAAGCACTCTAGCAGCAGAGTTTGGAGCAATTCAAAGTTTGTTAATGCTTTAGTGGCCAAGGATCCGGAAAAAAAAAAGAATTACAATAATCATGGGCCAATGTTTTGACGTCACTAGCATTGAGTAATGGCTGAAAGTGGGCAATGTCACTGAAAATGCAGTTTGGGTTGGGACATAATTTAGGCACATCTATGTCAATATTGTAGTTAGACTTTCTAGCGACCAGAGATTTGAGACCTACTAATAGAACTTCAGTTTTGATATGTGCTTTTAACAGTTGTTTGAAAAGAGGGCTGAGCTACTCCTAGTTTGCTAAATAACGTCAACAAAACGATGAACATCATGGAAGATATCATATGCTGTTATGACCAATTTTGTTCAGTAATATAATAGCATCACAAAACACTTGTCAGTAATTGTAATTACATATGACAACTTATGTCACATGCATGCTCTAGTTAGCTGTAGCTTTAGTTAACATCAAACATTATTACATACTATAAGGCCAAAAGTTTGTGAATTTCACTCTGAATTATTGAGGTCAGGTGTTTCAGCCACACCCATTGCAAACTGGGATATAAAATCAAGCACATAGTCATGCAATCTCCATAGGTCAGTTGGAGGTAGAATAAGTCATACTGAAGAGCTCACTGACTTTAAATGTGGCGCTGTCATAGGATGCCACTTTTGCCACAAGTTTTTGAAATTTCTGCCCTGTTAGATCTGCCCCAGCCAACTGTAAGTGCTATTATTGTGAAATGGAAGCAACAATAGGAGCAACAACAGCCCAGCCACACAGCAGTAGACCACACAAAGAGGGGTCACCACATGCTGAAGTGTGTGCATGTTACCTACTGGAATGCATAACGCCAAGAGTACAGTTTGGTGGAGGAGGGATAATGGTCTGGGGCTGTTTTTCAGAGTTTGGACTAGGCTGTTTAGTTCCAGTGAAGGGCAACGTTAATGCTACAGCATAGACATTTTAGACAGTCCCATTTGGTTTTGGAATGGGATTTCCAACAAGCTCATATACAGCGGCAGGAAAAAGTATGTGAACCCTTTGGAATTAACTAGTTTCCTGCATTACCTGGTCATAAAATGTGATCTGTTCACAAGTATAGACAAACACTATCTGCTAAAGCTATGAACATACAAATCATCTGTGCCTTTATTGTGCACACCAGTTAAACATTCACAGTCCTGGTGGAAAAAGTAAGTGAGCTCTTCGATTTAATAACTGGTCAAACCTCTTTTGGCAGCAATAACCTCCAGCAAGTGCTTTTTTGAAGCCATTCTGTAGTAGATTTACTTTGATGTTTACAGTCCTTGTCCTGCTGCATCACCCAGCTTCTACTGAGCTTCAGCTGGCATGATCCTGTAGGACCTGGGAATTTTCCCTTGATGATGGTAGTCACTCCAGGCCCAGAGGCAGCCGAGCATCCCCAAATCACGATGCTCCCTCCACCATACTTCACTAACACGATAATGTTTTCATGTTAGTATGCAGTGCTCTTTACACACCATAAATTATGCTGTGTGTTCAACAATTTAACCTTAGTTTTATCAGTCCGTGAAACATTTTCCCAGTGGCGTTTTGGAGGGGCAAGGTGCTCCTTGGCCAACCTCAGATCAGTGGAGGACAGCAGTGGCTTCCTCCATGGTGTCCTGCCATGAACACCATATCTGGTCACTGTTTTTTCATATGGTAGACTCAGAGATGTGATGTGAACCAGTGCCAATGATTCCTTCAAAGCTTTAGCTCTTATGCTAGGGTTCTTTTTTAATTCATTGAGCATTCAGAGTTGTGCCTTTCAAGAAATCTTGGCTGGGCACCCAATTCTAAGAGAGTAGACACAGCACTAAAATCGTCTACATTTATAGACTAATTGTCTGACTGACGAATACCTGAACTCTTTGAAATCACTTTGTAACCCTTGCCAGCTTTGTGCAAACCAACAACTATAGACTGTACGTCTTCTGAGATCTCTTTTTGCGAGGCATGGTTCACATCATCAGATGCTACTTGTGAATAGTAAATTCAAAATATTTGAGGGGTCAAAGTAGCTTTAACTCACACCTCCAATCTCATTTCATTGACTGGACTCCAGGTTTGCTAACTCCTGACTTCAATTCGCTTTTGTTGCAGTCATTAGCCTAAAGCTTCACATACGTTTTTCAACCCACAGTGTGAATGTTTAAATAAAGTTTTTGATATGGACAAGAGCAATATATTATTTTTGTGTTATTAGTTTAAACAGAGGGTGTTTGTTCTTTATTGTAACTTAATGAAAACCATTTTTTTAAGACAACATTATATATAAATGGAGGCAATGCCAAAGGGTTCACATACTTTTTCCTGCCATTGTAGATGTGATGGTCAGGTGTCCACATTCTTTTGGCCATATATGTATGTGTATGTCATGACAATTGACACTAACAGCAACATGATACTGTTGTATTGCTGAATAAAATATCATGATAACTCATGACAGCGTACGACATCCACCATGACATGTTTATGGCAGTTATGTTATTGTTATGTAGCAGCATTCAAGTACAGGGTTACCAAAAACTATCAAATCATTTGAGCAAAACCTGCTATGGAGGATATGCTGATGTAGCTGAGTGTTGTGGAAAATATCCAAAGCATTAACAAAGGTGTTTTATGTTAGCATATCATATGCAGGCTTTTTTTTCTTATTTAACTGAAAAATAACAGCAATAAAATGAAAATTACAAGACAAAAATGGTCCTCAAATGTTTGACGGGCAGCATATATACATGTTAAAAAGTGTTTTTACGTGCTCCACTGGCTGCACCGTACTAAAACAGTGTCAGTACTCTTCACTTAGCACTCAATCTGTTAACACATCGCCATAAACTGTGGTTAATATAAAACACATGTATTCACTACGTTCACAGCATCTGATAACCATAATCCTCCCTATTCCACTACCACTTATTTAAACCTGGAGAAATAAAAGAGGAGAAAGAAAGGAAGGGATTGATTTAGAGAAGCGGAGCCGGGATGAGGGCTGTGGTTTGATTAACGGCCGAGTGTTTAATGGAAGTGGAGGAGAAAGTGAGTCACGGTGGGCCGTGCCAACCCCATGATTACAGTACTATAAAAAAGGAGAGGGACCTTATGCTGCACCCACGCTTGCCCAGAGCTCGCTGTAACAGAGGAGAAAGCCTGGGCCAGGGCCTTCACGCCATTAACCTCAATAGTGCTGATCCCTCAGCCCGTTCAACCTCATTTCATCTCAGCATAATGGTGGAATGATCTAAAGCCACTGCTATAGCGTCTGACGAAGTGTGATGGAACATGTCGTAAGGTTAAGTGCATGGGAATTTGTTTTAGGCGAGGACAATGGAGAGTATATGGTAACTTCTTAAAAATAAAAGTGCCCAAAATGAGTTCTTTGGAGTGACCTCACAGAGAAACACCTTTGGTTCCCAAAAGAATCTGACGTTTCTTTATTAGTTCTTTAAAAAAAAAAAAAAAAAA
>JAILXH010126620.1:46706-57457 GCA_023558415.1 Piaractus mesopotamicus
AAAATGGTCCAGCTGAATTTTTACAATTAGAATAATAACTAAGCTAAAAATCAGTAATAGACTTGCTGAGACATTGGACACAGGGTGCTGTTCTCTTAGAGCTTGTTCACCGTCAATTAAGAGCTTACAATCAAGGAAAATCTTTGCTGCTCTGATGTGCTCCAGTACTTTGGAAGTTGATGATTATTATCAAAAGCCTGTAGAAAATGTGAGGCACTCATCATTATGATGCTATGAGCAAGCATTAGTGTTCATTGACATATCACAGAAAATGCCAAGGACGGTCGTACACATTAGAGCACTTTAAAAAGCTCAGTAAGATGAAATCTTTAGTGTGATTTGTGATTGTAATGCAGGTCAGTGCTGTTGTGCCACTGTGCTCAGCAGACAGTGAAAGCCCATCCGTGCAGATGGCTGCTCTAATAACCCTGGCTTTCCGGCAGGGACTCAGGAGTACAGCCCAAGCCTATGGCATGGCTGGTGGCACTACACCCGTACACAGCACTGGGCAGCCAAGCAGATGGCCGGAGAAACAACCAGGATCAGATTTGAAGTCTCAGTCAGAGTGTGTGTCTGTGTGTGTGTGTGTGTGTGTGTGCAAGAGAGATAATTGTCTGTATGAGGTGTGTTAGGTTCAGTGCTGTGCTTATTTTTATAGTATGTGACATGAAAAGTTTTCAGATTGCCACAGGAGGTCTGCTGCAATTAAAATGTAATTCCTCAAACAACTATGCCCATCTCTTTTAATTAGAGCAGGAGCGCAGGAGCAGAGAGAAATGGGGGAGTGCATGGAGACAGTCAGAAAGAAGGAAATGAGATTATTAGATTTCCCTCCCGAAGGATTTTGAGGGTGGGGCTTTACAGTGACCAGTGCTATGGCTTTCATCCTGCATACTGACCCCACTTTTACCTTTTCCAGAACTGAAACATTCGGTGGTGATCGCTTTGTATAACGCTTCCATTAAACTCCAAACGTTTAGCATTGCTAAGATGAGTTTAAAGTAGTCGATCTGTGCTGTGAGGTTTTATAGCATCAACCACATATAGCTTCAGCTTGGTGAATATAAAATCAGAAATGTCTCAGGTAAAATTATTTCAAGACCACTTCTTCTTTTCCGATACTGATACTGAAACCTTACTGATAATTATCATAGTGTTTTTCTTTACAAACTGCTAAGCTTTGGTAAACTCTGTGCTGCTAATGCGCTATTTTTAATTAAAGCACTTGGCTTAAGACGGCCATCTAAATGCGCCAAGCTTGTACTGCTCATACACTCAACAACATGACTTGTAAAAAACCAAGGTGCATGAAAGTAAGTCTAATTTTCTCATTTTAACACTGTTATATACCAACACCAGCTACTACCACTGCAGCTTAACTAGCACATTTGACAAAGCTTGATGGTTTGGGGATATTTTGGTGAGTTTGCCGGTTTTATGACGCCAGTTCATGCAGCATTGTTAGGCTGAATTTTGACAAAATATTTCATTATTCAGAAGATCCAGTGACATTTGTAGGAAAAATATACACAGAACACAACATGTCAGGTTTAGAACATAAAGAATTTAGCTAAGACATGGAGTTCCTAATATGGCATGACGCCGGCTACAGAATGACGACGCAACTTTAGAGGCCTGTTGTGCCAATGTCAGCAGAAAGCGCTGAATCTGATCCAAGCCTTTAACAAATCTGTACTGAAATCTGTCCTGAAAGCATCCACTCACATTGTGTAATGTCATGTTGTTACCTGCGTATTTCTTCCTTTGGGTTAGTAGAGTGTTTGATTAGTTTCTGTGTGATACCCTACTTATACCTCATCTAATGTAAATTGATTGAATTGGAAAAATATCATATAAAGCCAACAGCCGTTACTCAAAGGTATTGGTATTGAAAAGAAATAGAGATATTGTGCCATCTCTAGTTGCACCGCTAGTGATTCTGTTATAGTTTAGGTTAGATTTGTCAATGAATCGGAAATGATTTGTGTGTTTTTTTCCACACTATCTAATATTTTAACAGTACTGGGTTTGAAATGGTGCCATCTTTAGTCTATGCCTTAATTCTTTTGTTTTGTATTGCCATACATTTCTGCTGAGGAATAAACGACCAGTGTTGGAGCCGGCGAAGCCTCATTTGCACTAGAATCTTATATTGAATGTGTGTGATTTCCTCCTTTCTGTGTAACACATCGCCATTCGACCGTGTCAAAGCTAATACTTAGATCGTTGTGCTTTCCTTTTTCAGTGGGATGAGGGCCTCCTCTGTGTACTGCTGTATCGCCCCTGCGCTGTCTGGCCTGTCTCCTCTCACTCCCTCCGCTCTCACTCTGGGGTCCTGACGCCTCTCAGGGCTCATGCGGCGCTTCGTCTACTGTAAGGTGGTGCTGACCACCTCGCTGGTCTGGGTGCTGGTGGACGTCTTCCTGCTGCTCTACTTCAGCGAGTGTAACAAATGCGACGACAGGAAGGACCACTCCCTCCTGCCTGCTCTTAGAGGTCAGTTAAAGCCCACTGTCCTGTTGGTTCTCTCTGTAGGGTTAGTTTTTGTTTTGTGGACAGCAGATGAAATCTGAGATGTTTACCAATCAAGTAAAGCAATGGGAGTGGAAGTGCAAAAAGCCCTCAAAAATCTGCAAGACAATAGTGACATAGCAGAAAAAGGCCCTGGTTTTACTCAGCAAAGTCTTCAGAGAGGTGAGTGGATCAATTAGACCTGTGTGGATGGCAGCATTTTGTGATGTGGGTGTGGAGAACAGGCAGTAGCTGCTCTTTCTGCCTCTATTTTCCTCTCTTTTTCCTGCTGCCTCAGTGCACTTTTTTTGTTAAAAGGGAAAATGTGAGTGACAGATACAAGTGACATGCAACACAATATCCCATAACCAGAATGAATCCAACACTGTAGTGGATCTCATTATAAGTAAAATTGCTGCCTGATCTTGTCGTTGAGGTGCTTAGCATCTCATCTAACTACACTGTCTGTCTAGACACCTGTTCATCCAGTGTTTCTTTTGAAATCAAAGGAATAGATAAAAAAGTTTGTCCCCTCTTTGCCGCAATAACAACCTCTACTCTTCAGGGAAGCTTTACACGAGATACTGGAACATTGCTGTGAGGATTTGATTGCATTCAGTCACAAGAGCGTAAGTGAGGTCAGGTACTGATGTTGGATGGTTAGTTCTGGATCACAAACGCCACTCCAGCTCATTCCAAATGTATTTGATTGTGCTTCATCACTCCAGAGAACACATTTCCACTGCTCCACAACCCAGTGCTGGGGGACTTTATGCCCGTCTAGCTGATTCTTGGCATTAGGTCTCTTGGCTCACAAGCGTCCCATTGCATTGGCAGTGCTTTTCTGTGGAGATTATACAAACTGTGTGTGCTCAGTTGAACATCTGTGTCAGTCTTAAAGTAGCTGAATTCACAATGATAAAGGCTGTCTGGATACTTTCAGACATATAGCGTACGCTTCCACCAGCACATCTGCAGAGACTAGATTCATACAATGCGTGTTCATCAACCTTCAGCCTCATAGTCACTAGGCTGTGAATTATGAATCAGCAAAAAGTAGGAAAGTGCTGATGCGCTTAACATGATGCATCAAGTTCAAGGTTTCTCTCTAACTGTTCCCAAGTTTTACTCAATCACACATTGCCCAGGTCTTCTTACTTGGAGCAGACTCTGTAAGCTACCAAGACACTCTCTTAGTCAGTGTTAAAAAGACATTTACAAATAGTGCTGTCTACCTCTCCCTCTGTTCGCTTTCAAGTTTTAAACAAGTTGTCTTCCTCTCCTGACTGTAAAATGTCTTAGAACGCTTCCCTGGCAGTGTGGCTTGATGTCTTTGCTAATGCACTTTGTTGTGATGAATGACTGCCTGCCTGCTGCCAGTTCCTTGCTGTATAATCCCCAACATAACTGGTTCCTTCACTTTACTTAGATGCTCTTCCTAGTAAATAGGTTTACGACCCGCATGATAAGCAGCTTTTCAGTCTCGAATGAGGGACAGTCACAGCTGCCGAATGGAAAGAGCCTTTTTGCTAATCTAGATGAAGGAATATTAAATATCTGTTATGTTCTCTGTGCTAGTAAACTGATGATGGTTAGGTGTCCGCAGAATAAAGTTGTCGGAAATACTTGTGTTAGTCTACAGCAGGATTTGAAATTGTCTGGAAAGCTATTAGGGAATTAAGTAGGCAAATGAGGTCTAAGCAGCCATTGTGCCAAGAAAAGCAGGGCTTAGAGCTGTGACAGTCTGTTACCCATTCACAGTTTTCCTTTGTTACAAAATTGTGCCAGGTGGAAGATTCTGTGCTATTTAGGTCATGATTTCGATTACAGTCACGGACTGATGCAGATGGAGAAGCAAAGCTCTTGCTTTATATTTTGACTGAACTTTTTATGCATGATGGCCAACATATTCCATCAGCTCAGATTTTCCAAAGTTTTTAGCCTGAGCAGATGGTGAACATGAAAACTAGTGTTAGATTTTTAAGGCCAGTGTAGACAGTGTTTGCACGGGTGCAGTAGGGGCCACTTCTAGGAACAGTTTTGTATTTCATCAGTTAGAAATAACAAATATATTTTTGTTGAATTATTTTTTCCCTCTTTCCATCTCTGAATTTAGGAGTGCCCATCTACTGCCCATCCAGACTACACATAAGACCCATTTACAATTAATTGGCCCTGTATGTCCAGCACTCTGATCTGAATCAGTCAGTCTAATATAAAGTATGTGAATAAGAGATGTATTCTCATTTTTTTTAATAATGTCTTTAAATTTGTGCTTCTTTTATGTCAAACTGAATTCTTATGTATCCTCACTGTGGTTCGTGTGTACCGTACGTGTAGTGTCGGGCGATATGACAAAAATATCATGACACAATACTTGAAGCTTTTTTTACAAAACACAATATATGTTACAATACTCTGACACATGAACACACTGCTCTCATAGTGGATACAGTGTTTTTTATTCAATATTTCACACGCTGTGCTTTACTAAATCCCCATAAACAAAACTAATTATGCTCTCTTTATTATCTCTTTAACATTTGAGACATGCACTTGGTCAAACAATATCCACAATATGCTCAGAAAAGTATATTGTTTGTCACAGTAAAATTTAGCATGATGACGATACAATGTTGTCACATAATGTCTATGACAAGACCATACACAAATTAAGCCAAAAACACTACAGGGCAGATTTACTAACATTTTGCACTGTTGCAAACCCTATTTTGAAATAAGAAGTCACGATTTACTAAATAGGCACAACAGCCGTTTAGCACAAATAATAAGAGTGACAGTCGCTACTCTTCTACGCATTGCCTCATTGGCCATGCATTTATAGAAGCTTCCCTCTCAAAGTGCAAAATACTGGGAGGAGATATCCTGATTTGCGAGTTCTGATAGTAAAAACTGACTGTGCTGTTTAATGCCTGTGAAAAGATTGTCTTATTTTTGATGCTAACATGTCTGCTATTATTTGTTCTCACAAGGAAATGGAACAGTTTTTCAAACGCATTTATTTATTTTTGATGGAAAAAAAAACATTTTCTGAATGGCTGCCATGTCACATTATTCTGAATTAGGTGAAAAAAATAAAAAGACTAAAATAGTTTTAATAAAATAATACTTTAACTTGCTATTCCCTAACATTTTTTTCGGTTGTATTTTACAATACTCATCAGAGTGTCTTAATGACCAAAGCATCTTATGATAAACTGCATGTAGCTAAAAGGTTACGCTTACAAGAAGTTTAAAATCATACAGTTTCCAAACAACCAGGATGCACAAGGCATGTACAACATTGTACACTCTCCAAATGCACCCGGCACAGAACTCAAGTTCAGCTCATCCCTCCAGCTGAAAATGAACATGTGTTTTGAAACAGGAGATCACAACATGTACTTACATTCTCAAATTATTATGTTGAAATAATGTCTTATTTACTTATTTACTTACTTGGAAATACCAGCTTTCTTGATGATAGCAGCTCATTTTTTTGACTTAATTATAATTTTTTATCTGAAACAGATAAGGATAAGAAAAAGTTTTCCTGTATATCGGAAATGGGCTTCCACACAAAAGCATGTGTGTCAAATGGGGTTATATTGCGCTGGTCATATGTTATGCTTTGGTAATTAGTATGTCTTTCAGCTATTTTAAGGTGCACACCTTGTTTGACATATCAACAGTTTTTTTAATCTCTATAAAAGAGCATGCCCAATGCCAGGTGTTGGCTAGAGGGAATAAGCTCCCCAACACTGGGCTGTGGAGCAGTGGAACTGTGTTTTCTGGAGAGATTGTGCTCCGTCTAGGACCTTTTGGGTGAGTTGGTGTGGCATAATCCAGACCTGATCATCCAACATCAGTACCTAATCTGACTAATGCTCTTGTGGCTGAATTCAATGAAATCCTCACAGCAATGTTCTATCATATAGTGTAAAGCTTCCCAGAAGAGTAGAGGCTGTTATTGCAACAAAGGGGGACAAATGCTCTTTTACTTTTCTTGATTTGAGAATAAACGTTGTATGAACATATATCTGAAAACTTTTGGACTTACAGTGTAGCTCTGATTCTGGAAGTTTCCTCCTGCAGAGACTTTCTTTTTCCCCAGATCCGATCTAAGACACCTGATCCACCTACTCCTGGTCTCCTGGAGCAAGGTGTGCTATAGTGGGGGGTGGAACTAAACTCTGTAGCAGGGTAGCTATTCAGCAGCAAAGCTGAGAATAATCTCTGCCTAATGTGCTCTTTTAATGTACAATAAAATCTTTCCATTAAATTTTTGGTCCCATAAAATACATCAGGACACCATTACTGTTTAAGTCAAGAGTTACTTTGGTAGACATAACACTGGAATTTAATACTTATTAGTAGAGGCTGTGATGCAGTTACTTTATTTTAGGTTTCACACTTATTGATCTTTTCTAGACTAAACCATCCTAATAAATACATTTTGTAGTGATTAAAAGAGAATTGCAGGCTTATAAGTGAATCAAATAAACAGAAATCTAGAATGCAGTGGTACTATGTTTTCCTGGTCCTGTTCGTAGTGCTGCTCAGTGAAGTTTTGGATTTCATGGAGACTGTTGAGATGCAGTGTGTGTCTGAGTGAGACATGAATATCATATCAAATGTCTGAGACCTCATCGACGTGTTTCTACCAGAGCCAGGGCTTATCTATGAGTCATTTTTGCAGATGCACCACCCTAAATTCAACTCAAGCTTTCAGCTGAGAGAAAAGAACACCTCACTGTACAGTACTGTGCAAAAGCTTAAGACAAACTTTCATTTATTTAATTTCAAGAACAGCCATTAAGTAAAAGTTATTCATTTTTCAAAAGACATTTCTAAGGAGATATAAGATATAAGCTGTAAGATAATCTACTTAAGTAAAGAAGGGGACAATCAAAGGAAAATAAGTGAAGCAACATGAATTTCCAAAACTAAAGTTAAAAAAATTCAATGTTTAGAAGATGTAGAGAAAATGGGTCTCCTAACAACTGCGCAAGACGCGCTAGAGCACCAAAACTGTCACCATCAGATAAACACAAGCTTTCATATTTGAGAGATGGGACATCTTTGATGGAAAATCAACTCCAATCTTGCTTCAGATCTGAACAGACAAAGAGAAATAAAAGTTTGCCTTGCCTATAAATCGCATCTTGTTAAAATAATAAAACAGCTACAGTTTACCGTCAAGTCAGTTTATAGGCTAGTGTTATCATAGCTTTCCTTTACTTTAGGCTGTTATTATTATTATTATTAGGCTATTAATAACAAAAGTAGGCCTTTTGTCTTTCTGTCAAAATCATTTATGTCCTCGTTCATGTTTTGCAAGGGAAGGTGTTCAGTGTGTAGCAGGTTGCAGCACAGCTTCGTCTGTTTCATCTCGCGCTGCTATAGAATGCTCTGAAGCCAGACAACACATCTAGACTGATATGGACAGAGACTACACATAAAAAAGATGCTAAAATAAAGCAAAGTTTACAAGACAAATATAATCACTTTAATGCATCTTAAAGCCACGAACAGTACGTTTTCTGGCTTGTAAATCGTCCAACTTGATTGGCATTGGATAGATGGAAACTACACTATAATCACTTGTCTCAAGCCTGAACTGAATAAGCTGTACACCAGTAATATCATCTCCTAAGGCATGGCACATTCATGGATAAAGAATCTCACAGACACAGAATCTTGTATAAACTTGACATTTATTAGCACGGTAGAAACAGACAAAATCATTCCAATAACATGATGTATACTGGGCCCACTCTTTGTTCTCAAATGTGTGCTATTTTTGGATGTGGCTGCTACACAAGACGAGACAGCAGTGCGTGTATGTGTGTGTCTCTGTGTGTGGGGATATCAGATCCCTCCGCGTCCCGCATAGAAATGATTTGACACTTGGTTAGCCTGAAATGAGAAATAAAGGGCACAGGCTAGTGAAGCGCACCATGCAGAAGTTATTGATAGTTTTTATTTAGCCAGCCTGTGTTTTCTCTTCAGATGTTGCTTTCTCGTTCAATGTTTCTTCTTTTTTTCTTTCATATTTCATATTTTTATGTGATACCGAGACATGGCAATACCCCAGATGATTCTAAATAGCTGATTCTTATATTGCAGATATAGTGTGTCTCACGTATTGATCACACATGCATACAATATTTTCCCTTGATATCTCTGCCATGTGCAATGAAGATCAGACCCTGCGTAAGGCCACCCGAGCTTGTGTTTGCTCTGCGGTTTGTGGAGTAATCCTACCCAACCTTGCCCTCTTCACTAGCAGGTTCATCTCAGCCTCTTAACAGAGAAAGCCATCAAATCAGTCAAGACCTCAGAACACGCTGCTCTTCTACGCAGGCTTCCTGTTGAATCCTCTTAGCAGACCTGCTGCAGATGGGCTTACTAACCCATGCAGACCTACAGCCTTACTGCAGGAGGTTGTTAAAGAGATGGAGAGATAAGCCTACACGATGGTGCTCTCTCTAACCTTGGGGTGCTTCTAATGACACAGTTCCATTAATGGAAATCGAATGAATCATAGGGATTTGACACTGATCACAACAGCTTTACACTTTCAGGATTAAGTTACAGCTTTTGCACATGTTAAAACTGTAATGGTCTGATGATTCTTTGCTGCTCTTGTCTTGACTTTCAGTAATTAGGCAGTCTTTTCTATGGAGAACTGAAAACCCAGAGATTAGTAGCGTCTAATCATGAAGTTATGTCTCAGTGTCCTTGCAGGAATGGGTGCAGATCATCTAATACAAATTGCTGTACATTAATCAGAAATGTGCTAATAAGCACTGTTAAATTCATCAGCCCTGTATCTTCTTTTGTGTGTGTATGTTCAAAACACACAACTGGCATCTCTGTTCACATTTGATCTGTTTTTTGTTTGATGCTTGGCCCACACTACAGGATAGTCAGGCTGATTTTTAGGCTAATTCTCTCTTCCCAGTGAACACAAAAGGTGTCCTAATTTCAGAGTGGTCTTAAACAGTTATCCTCCCAAATTGTCCTGTGGTTTGGGGCATGTATAATCCAATCTTAATCCAGTCTATTTACAGTCCAGTTGTGCCCTGTTCGATTGTGAACTCTCTTGTTTGAATTGCAGTCTTGATGTCATTCATGTACATCCAATAACCATTTGTCCAGTTACACAATGAGTTGGTAGTGTTTGACTACGCAGCATTCTAAATAGAGATTTTCCGTTGTAAGGAAAGTGTAGTCAAGGTCTTAATCACTGTCTAGGAAACTGACCCTATAAGTCCAAAACTTTGTAAACATCTGCTTCGTCATTATTTCTTCCTGCAGTAATATATACTTTTCTAGGAAGCTTTACGCTAGATGTTTTGGAACATTGCTGTGAGGATGTGTTTCCATTCAACCACAAGAACATTAGTGAGGTCAGATACTGATTAGTTAACCCATCCCAGAGTTATCCAGTGGTGCTCCATCACTCTAGAGAACACAGTTCCACTGCTCCACAGCCCATTGCTGGGGAGCTTTATGCTCTTCTCGGTGACTCTTATCATTGTGCCTGTGGTGACCTTAGGCTCACATGCCTAGTCATTGTGTACCACTGTTATTGTAAGGCTAATTTTCCTCTAGGGGATCTGTAATATTATGTTAGCTCTAAGCTAGCAATGGAGTATATTCACTTTATCTTATTAAACATTGTACATTTTTTGCTTTTTTTTTTTTTTATGAAAAGTGCACAGCTAGCACCAGCAGTCTGTGGCTTGATGTCATGTGCTGTGTTGGTTTTGATCTAATGTCATATTTGCTCACAAGAAATTCTCCAAAGTTAGTCAGGACGCTGGTTCATGAGCTGAAAGTATGTGTTTTTTTATTCTGAACAAATCTGTAACTGTAGCAGTTCAATGACCAAGGGAAATATAAGTGGAATCTCTCATATTTTTAACGATTAGTCAGAGAAAATTTAGGATAGAAAATCCTGTAATGTGGGCCAGGCATAACGTGCTTTAGACAGCTACTGTGATAGATACTGTGATGTTGACCATACGTTTGCCCATGAGCACAGCCTAACAGTGTTCTCTAAGTATTTGGTGATGATTCCAGTGTAGTGTTTCTGAAAAAAAAAGTTGTTTTATAGCCATGTGTTTGGTTATAGTCCAAGGACTTCACATTCTGTAAAATGCAAGCAAGCAAGCAAAGTTTATTTATATAGCGCTTTTTACAACAGGTGTTGTCACAAAGCAGCTTTACAA
>JAILXH010126658.1:1864-12016 GCA_023558415.1 Piaractus mesopotamicus
ACCTGAGAAAAGTGAGATGGAGAGAAGACGTGAAGGAGGAAGTGAGATGGCAGAAGAGAAGAGGTGTGAGATGGGGGTGAGAAGCAATCTTAAATTAAGCACCTGGTGTGTGACACCTACAGCTCAGACGTCACTCAGCACAAGTCTAAACATACCTACCACAGAAATAATGTCTCTCCCCTACTGCTGCTCTTCAAACAGCACAAACCAATTCAAACTTAGCACACATGCCTCAGCTCCACTCTATCACAAGCCTGTAGCACTTTCTGCAGGACAGTGAGACCCTATGAGTCTCTAGAAACCTTGCAGCTTCCACAGATTTTCAATTTCAAATTCAGTCGTTAAGACAAAGACAAAGTAATTCAGAGTAGTTTAATGCAAAATCGTTCATAGTGGAAAAATTTACTGACTGGGATTTCTTTACCACCATAGTGATAGGAACCAGGAGTCACAATGCAGTGTCTACAATGCAAATATAGCCATTTTATTCACTATCCGAAATGACCGGTGAACTGGCACCCTTTAAAAAAGTGGCTCTTCGAGGGTTCCTTAGTGAAGATTATGGTTATTAATATAATCGTGATAGCTCATAGAACCATATGAATGAATAAATGGTTCTTTGCATAATTAAATGGTTCTTCTCTATGATGGAAAGTCTGTTGTATATGGCTCTTGAAAAAACCTTTTAAAAGCAGCCACATATAACACTAATAGTGGTAAGACTGAAAAAATATGCTTTCATTGGAGACTATTTTGCCTTACATCAACCTGCCTGTACCTCTCCACCATGAATTAATGTAAACATATACATTTTAAGACTTAATCTTATTGTAAAATGATCAGAATTCAATGTCTCAGATATCAAGCAGGTATTTGTAATATTTCATGTAATATCTTACTGTGAAGGAGCTTTCAGAGGCATTAAACTCTTCAGACATCTGGTTCTTATCACCACCGCCATGAACAATTCTAAATCAGTAAGTCTCTACAATGGAGCATGTCACATCAAACCAACTTTGACTAAGTGACTTTTTTTACATGTTTACAATATAATTATGCATTTTTAAAAAATCACTCTTCTAAATCATCTAAAAGTTGAACAGTTCTATAATTTTCCCAGTCCTCAATTTATATGAAAAAATAATAGCATGCACTATAGCACTACAAGTACTACAGCATCAAAAACAGGGCAAAATTTCAGTGAAGTCTCATGACTAGCCTTGTGACTGGCAGAGAACCAATCAGATGCTCTGTATTATGGCAGTCAAGTAAATGCGCAAAACTCTACACCGTGCTCCATTAAGCTGAGGAAAACACAATAAGTAGAGCATTAAGATAGCGGACGTCATTGGCAGGCTCGCTGGATGAATCAGATGTGATTAAAATGGTTGTGCTGCTCTTCGGAACTGCTGGTCTCACTGTTTTGTTTCATAATAGGCTGATATTGAGCTCTGGTGGCCTCCTTAAATGTCTGTGTGTGTATGTGTGTATGTGTGGTAAAACAGTGAGTCAGAGAGGTAATGCATCTGCTATTATTAGTCGACAGGGCGGCCCGAATCCTCTGTGCAACACAGACCCACACACAGGCATTCTTCCTCTCAGAACCTTACCAAATACACAGTGTTACACTCACAGACACGCTGCAGAACACTCTCATTCAGCCACAGAGCTAATGAACGGTGTATGTGGCTGTGAGCTACCCAGCTAATTTACCACCTCCACCTGCTGACCTTTCAGCTTTGACTTCTTGTCCATCTTTTTTGCTCTGTTCGATTTCCCCCTCTCTTTTATCCCATCGTTAAATGAAAGGTTTTTGAGGTCAAAGTCTGTCTTTGTACTCACCTTCTTCCCTCTCTTCTTGCCTTCACCCTTAACGTCTCGCTAATCCCCCCTGTGTCAGACTATACTATATCCTGATCCCCATTGCCTCTGCCCTCTCTTTATTTCCCCCTCTCTCATTCTCCCTCTCACCCTCTCTTGTCTGTCTGACTCACTTGCCGTTCTTCAGGTCTCCAGAGTGCATGTGGCTCTGCACCGTCTGCCACCTGCCGGCCTTACTGCCCCCCATCACCATGCTCTTCACGCTGTCGCTGCGCGAGGGACCCCCGCCATCCCCCCCACGGCCCCCCAGGGACCCCTTCTGCCCCCCGGGGACCGCACCACTGGGCAGAAGGTGAGGGGAGGAGGGCAGAAGCAATGAAGAACACAGGAAGAGAAATAAGAGAAAGGAAGAAGATATCAAGAGACGTTAACAGTAAATAAAGGGGTTAAGGGTTAGGAAGCACAGACAAACAGTGCACTGCGGGCATGTGTTTTTGTTTTCCAACACTTTCTGAACTTACATGTCTTGACACTTTAGGTAAAGCAGAGAAAAACAGGGCCAACCTGCTTTGTAAGGACCAATAAAAAGGTCTTGACAAGGTAAAGTGCTTTTTAGCAAAATGTTTCACTATTTAACACCGAGCAAAGCAATTTCTTTTTGGTTACCGTTAAGGTTAAGGTTAGTATTAGAATTAGGTTTAGGCTTAGAAAAATTTCCCCACATCCTGACAAGGGATAGAACTTGGGATGCACTGAAATTTCAGCCACGGATACATTTCAGCCAGAAATGGTCAACTGTGCCACTTTCAGTTTTTGTCCGAAGGAGAAGAAAGGCCAAAATAAAACAGGACTACAAGAAAGCATCAAAATGTAGCTCTAAACAAATCGTTTGAGTAATAATGAAAGTGAGAAACAGTGATAAGAAGCACTGTTTGTTCTCTGTGTTCAAACAGTTTGAGCAACAGCAGATCATTCATTCATCATCTAAGCCGTTTAACCTCCTGGGTCACCAGTGCTCATTGGGCAGAAGGCAGGAAACACCCTGGACAGGTCACCAGTCCATCACAGGGCGGACACACATACATTCACACACCTACGGCCGATTTAGTATCACCAATTTGTCAGACTGCATGTCTTTGGGCTGTGTGAGGAAATCAGAGCAGGGAGAACATGCAAAGTCCACACAGAAAGGACCTTGGCCATGGAACCGACCCCAGGCCCTTCTTGCTGTGAGGCAACAGGGCTACCCGCTGCACCACCATGCCGCCGCTGCAGCAGCTCAACAGTGGAAACAATGTGAGTCTTGTGGAGCTATAACACTGTTTCTACGATAGACATGGAGATTTATAATCACTGCCCTGGATGACGAACTGTTCTCTGTTGTAAAGGGCTGTGGATTTCATAGACACATACTTTAGCTGGCACACTGTAATAACTTCAGTAAGTCATTTTATGTAGTGTTTCTATTTACGATCAGTTAATTTTTTTTTTTATAGAAAGCAGATTTTTTTTATTATCAATAATAAAAGTGCATTTTCTTTATTTTTTTTATTCTTTATCTTTAGTGTCTTTATTATTTTTAGTACATTTATTCAAAAGCATAATTGACAAATTAATTAAAAAAATCCTTTCAGTTTTTTTTTTTAGCAATTTCAGTGTATTACCAATAACACCAACTATGTGTGACCGAAGAGGGTCCAGTAGGTAGCACGAGTAGGTGTGTGGAGTGGGCGCGAGTCAGCGAGTCGACTGTGAGCTCGCAGCCTGGAAAGATCCTGCACTGACTACAGCTCCAGTTCCCACAGTGTTCACTGAAAGCCTGACTGCACTCTACTTACAGCACTAGCTGAGAGCAGAAGCATGCATGCTGTGGCCAGCATATGGGCCTGACATGAAGGAGTCCTGGTTTTTCAAATTCTTCCAGCTGCTGCTCGTTTCTGAGCGTCTCTCATCTACAGCCACAGCCTGATTGCTTAGGGCGTTCTTGCCTCTCAGTAACCTCAGTGGCTCTAGTGCCTTACGTTTCCCAACACGCATAAACAGCCAGTTGCTGCAAGAGCAGCTCTCGGGGGTTTTGAAGGCCCAGAGTTATTGTGGAGGTGTCAGCACAAAGGCGGATGAAATGAATATCAGCTCGGACCGCTCTCATAATTGAGGCCTGGGCTCGCGAGCCCAGGGAACTCCTGTTAGTCGATGCCATTAGCGAAAGTGTCAGAGAGCGCAGGCTGCTCACTAGGGGGCCTTACTGAGTCCAGCGTCATTAGCTCAGGATATTCTGGCTGTGTGTGATGCGGTTACTCTCACTAATGCGCGGGAAGGCAGAGTGTTCTCAGCTTTGATAGATCTTACTGGAATGGCAACGCTGACATCTATGATGATGGAAAAGCTAGCACTGCAGCACCCCCTGGTGATGCTGAAAACACTCTTCTGTTTAGAGACCATCTTTTGAATTATAATGTCATTGAAAGCCCACAGTTTCAGCACAAACGGAGAATAATCTCAAACAGGTTAACATCATGCAGTCAGTGTGATCGCTCATTATCGTTATATGATCCTGTCAGTCACGTGATCAACATGGGATTCTTACATACTGCATGGGAGGAACACAGATAACACATCACCACAAACAGCGGCAATAAAATAGCAGGTACAATTAGGAGGTTTTGAGCAAATGAGAGTGGCAGCTGCAGACCAGAGCAAAACCAGGTGAGATCAACTGTCTTACCTCCACCTTTCCTCTCTAAATCAACATACTGATGGGCTAATGTTGAGCACTGTAACTTTATACTAAGCTAACCACACCATATCCCATAGCATATATAGAGCACTGATCTAAAGAAACCTGCCAGAAGAAATAAAGGGCCATGTGAACCTCATGCCTTATGATCTCCCTAGATGGGATGAGTAATAGTGACACATTCAGACACATTTCCTCACAAACATAAACACTCTCTTCCCACTCTACATCTAATGGCACAGCCAAGACTATAAATTCTAACCGAAGGTTAAACGGTCCAAAAGACACTTTGATGGTCTTATATATCGACTCTGCTAAAAGTGTGACAAATGGGCTGTTCTGCGTGGCAAAATGAATCAGTCGTCTCTGTTGGTTTTGCTTGATTCCGCAGCTCTCATCTCCAACCCCAGCGCTTCTGACGCTGTAGTTCAGATCCACCCCACACCGTTTTAATTCAACCGACTCCAAACTCCCCTGGGCCGCTTTAGGAGCCGGACTACTGATATCCACTGAGACTATGTAGAATTAGGGATGTCTCGATCCGATAAATTATTGATATCTGAGCTGATCAAGGCATAATTTCATGGATCCTTATCAGCTATATTAAGCCAGATCCACTTCTAATCCTTTCTTAAAGCTATTTTATGAAACTGTGCACTGCTGTAGAATAGACATTACACAAAACTGATGGCAGTGTTGCTAGTTTCAGAAGTTAATAAGAAGTTAAATGAGTGGAACTATTTAAAAGAGGACCATGTAAACAGACAAACAGCCCATGTGTAATATCAACAATGCTAAATGAAATTATATGAAAAAAATAGCTGCATGAAAAATGTAAGCATCATTTAAAGCCAACTAAAGTAGTAAAGTACTAAAGTAGCATATCGTCTCTGTTTTTGTCGATTTTCAGTTTTCTACATCATTTTAACACACCAGCTGTCCTTTACGCTGTGTGAAATTTCATGATGAATGGACCAGTAGAAACGCTCTAAAATCACTTGGATTAAAACCTCTTTAAATTAACTTACATTGAAAGGTAAAAGTGTTTTTGCCTTCTCCTGTCAAGTCACTATTTTGGAGATACTTGTTTTTCAATGGACAGCGACGATATTCAAGAAGGTATAAATGATTATTTGAAAAAAACAAAATGTGTCAGTTTAGAATGTGCCGCACTCTGCACATACTAAAAATGAAGTGATTTTACTATAGCATTTTTTAAGTAATGGGCAGCCGACCATATCTTTCCTAAGTTGGATTGGTTTTACTTACTTCAATGTACTTATAGTGTGCACTGTATTATCTATGATAATACAAATATCAAATGAGATTTGATGTCAGCAGATATTTATACTAAATGACTCAGGATTAGATGTAAATACACCTGATCGGGACATCCCTATGTAGAACTTATGAGACCTAAGCTTCCATGTCTGTCACTTTTTTTAATTCCTGCCAACTCGACCCATCTGATACCTTTCTTGCTTCTGCACTCAAAGCCAGGGTTTTTGACAGACAGGTGCTTTTGAAGCTTACTCCACTGCGCTGGTGTGAGTGAACGCTCTTCTACTGTAATCGGCTCTTTAGGAGGCACAGGGTCTGAATGAATCGAGCTGAATTAAGCGGGTGTGAGTTCACCTCCTCACTGTAGGACAGGGAAGGTGAGGTGGGCTGCAGGGAGACATTCAGTCAGACACTGGGGGGAAAGAGGTGCTAGAGGGACCGCACAGAAAGGCAAAACAACACACTATGAGGCCAAACATGGCAAACGCACAGCCAGGGTTAAGAGTGTTACCACACCACGACTTCACTCCAACGGTCAACCCTCAATAGGACAGAGCGAGGGAAGAGAAGGGAAAGCAAAACAGAAATAAACATAGGATGCACTAGTGGGGTGGCTCTGTAGACGTCAACTCATTTGTTAGAGTGTCACAACAGCGAGGGTTGTCCGTCTCCATGGTAACACCCCATGGGGGTAAAGGGGTGACGTTGGAGGCTACAGGTCAGGGAAGGCTGGCAGGGCTGTAGAGAGCGAGGGGCATTTATGCACAACTTTTCTCTTGTCATCTTCTAAGGGACAACTAAGAAGTTACATTAACCTGCAGGCTTCGTTAAGGAAATGAGCCACACAGAATTACAGCAGTGTGCTCTAAGATGGCTGACGGAGAGGAGTCTGAATAACGTGTGACATTTAGTTAAAAGTTTCAGTGCGTGGGAGGCTCAAGCATGAGTAACAGAGTTTAGAGCTAGAACAATCCAGCTTAATTCCGCTGACCATGCAACATTGTGTGCATTAGCAACGGGTGGGTAACCAATGTGATGTTTAAATATGAATTTCCATGAAGCAATAATTAGTTACATTTCAACTTAATGTAATACTGGCCCCTTTTATATCTGGCATCCAGGATGCAAAACGTATGTGCAGGCAGTTTTCAGATAACCTTGCTGTAGACTCATTTACGTGTTGGTTTAAATTGCTTGCTGGTGAGTGGATTTCACTTTTCCTTCGCATTATGCAAACAAGCACTCACTAAGGACATATCGTTATCAGGTCCCCAAGACATGAACATTTTCGGTCAGAGAACTGACGATTTCCCCCAGTGAATGCACTTAAGCTGGCCAGACTGAATTTACACCAAACTGAAATCTAAACACAGCAAGAGTTTCCCTCCAGAGGTGCTCATGCTGTTCCATTGCATCTTGGGCACTGCACAGATTCACACCTTGTCTAAATGTGCATACAAAGTGCCAGTTATGAAAGAAGCCTTTGCCTTCTCTAAAATCAGTGCCTTACTGCAAGCAGTAAACTGTATATCATCCTTGTTTCTCCAATGGTGTCTGTTTGTACTTTTTATATAATTTGACTCTTTGCATTATGATACAAATTCACAGAAATGGTCCAAAATGACTGAAAAAATCTAGTTACATTAACTTTGATTATAGGTTAAGAAAGTTTTTTTCTTTATCCTGTAAAGTTACCATGTTTAAGTTATGAGGTTTATTCCTACATGAATGCATTAAAACAGTGTGAAAGAACTGGGTAGATTTACAAATAAAAAACGATCCTGCAATATTACAAATACAGCAGGTTATTTGGGACTTATAGCTCCTACAGCTTGGGCATCAAACTATACACTATATGTCCACAAGTGTCTATACACCTATTCTAATTAGTTATTCAGCCTAATAAGGTGCACCCACTGCTGACATTCAATTTCACACATGCAGCTTATATAATCTCCACAGAAAAGCACTGCTAATAGAATTGGATGCTCTGGAGCAGCTGCACATGAGCCTAAGGTTGCCATGTGTCATCTAGAGGGGTATAAAGCCCCTCCAGCATTGGGCTGTGGAGCAGTGGAACTGTGTTCTCTGTTCACTGTGTGTCGGAGCTCCATCCAATACCTTTTGGATGAGTTGGAGTATTTGTAATCCAGAACTAATCATCCAACATCAGTACCTGACCTCACTAATGCTCTTGTGGCTGAATGCAATCAAATCCTCACCGCAATGTTCCAACATCTAGTGTAAAGACTTTTCAGATGAGACTGTTAGTGCAGCAAAGGGGGACAAACTCCCTGTAAATACACTTGATTTCAGAAGAAATGCATGAGCAGGTGTCTACAAACTTTTGGACATATTGTATACATATCTGACCTTATCGTAATGGTTTTAGGAAAAGGCCATGCATTAGAGGATCAAGTTTACGTCCTCATCTGCACTCTACAGCTCTGCCAGGGGGTGAGTGAGCAAGGTAGGTTAGGGAGGTGGGGTGGGGGCTGTTGGGTAAGGGTTGGGGTCTCTTACCAGCCTGGACAGAGACTCACTTGAGCGTGAGGCGAGGGTCTCCGTAAGGGGCATAGGGAGAAATGTTTAGTACAAACTCCTTGGGCGGGTAGGAGCTCCACCGCTGCTGCTCTGAATTGCTGTCATTGTTATTCCAAAAGTCTCTGTCTAGATCACTGAAGGCCAGAGAGAGACACACATCCATGAGACACAGCACATCCATCCACTCATTAGGCGTCCAGCCGTGCATCCATCCATCAATCAATCAGTAGTAAAGTGAACACCATTTTAAGAAGCACAGATCCAGAGACAGTGTGGCAGTGTAGTGCGGGTGTATTTAGGGTAGAGGCTAGTGGAGGTGTCCATCTCCCGCTTACATTCTACTGAAAAAAGTGTGGTTTAAACAGGGATTCAGCGGAGGAAAGCAGAGTTAGTGTCCTCACAGCAAAACATAACAGCCTTGAAAGAAGCAGAGGAAGTATATCTGTACATTTACTGCATTGCTTTGTTATATACAGATCAGTGAGAAACAAAGAGACAGAGAAGTAGGGAGAGAGAACAAGAAAGAAGGAGAAAGAGAATAACATGGATTTCATCAATGTTAGATTACTGCATAGAAACGTGAACCAAAACATTATACAAGTTCAGAAGTGAATACAACATTCAAACACAAGCATGTACAGACATTTTGCTTTGCTAAAGAGGAGAGAGTTAGTAAGACCGAGCCAGAGAAAACAATGAATAAATGATCTGGAGAAACACAGAGTCCAGCCTGCATGCTCAGAACTGCGGCGCATATTACCTAAAGACGTCAGGGAGGGAAAAAAAATCAGGCAGATCGTTGCAGCAATATCCACAGAGACCAAAGCACAAAGAGAACAAGCAGCTCTCAGCATCAGGCAATAAAAATAAACACATCAGGCTGACTACTTTGAAACTTACACTCACGAAATGCAGGGAAATAAAAAAAAAAAAAAAAACACACACACACACATCCAGACTTTAACACCACCTGCAAACAGACAAACACGGATGCCCCATTATTATTCTCAGAGTGCAGCTGCATTACGGAGGCAATTGAACTCACTTTACATGAGTCACGAGTGAGAGATCAAACGGCCTCTCCAGCAGCACGAGAAAAGGAAGCAGCGATTGCATTCGCCTTCGCCAGCTCGCACCAACAACAGCAGCTGCACGCCAGCACCACACACCCAAACCCACTTAACTCTCATTTACAGGCAACACTTAAGACCGCCAAGCACCTGACACACGCACGCACGCACAAAAGAAAATCCTCTATTAAGAACAGATTCATCTACTAAGTGCGCCGCTCCCCATTGCTCATACTCTGCCATCGCACACACTTAAGCGCTACTTGCTGTATTCAGAGATGCTATCAGTCAAAGAAGCGGAATCATGCATAATGTAAAAGACACTCCTCGATGAATATGAAAGAGGAAGAGGCTTTGGTTTGCATAGAATACGTTGATATAGCTTTTTTTTCTTTCTTTTTTTTAAAGCAGATCAGCTGATACTGAAATCCTGCAGCAGAAAAACTGGTTAACATTCCAATACAGAAAAATACAAACAGGGTTGGAAGAGACTGAAGCAAAAGTTAGGAACTTGATGGTGCTGGTCACATGACCACAGGCTATCAGCAGAGGGTGGGAAGATTCAGGTCATCAGCACGTTAGTGGTCATCAACTGGAACTGGACTCCTGCCCCTGCCTTACCATCTCTTACAGAGTGGACCGATGCCACCCCGTCCCCCCCCACCAAAGTCCAGGGAGAGAGAGAGAGAGAGAGAGAGA
>JAILXH010126756.1:0-24175 GCA_023558415.1 Piaractus mesopotamicus
CACACACACACACACACACACACACACTCTATTTCTCTGGGCTTCCCTCACACTCCGTCCCTCTCGCCTTTGCTCTGATAAGACACTGGTACTTAAGCACAGGTCAGGCAGAAGCAGTCACCTCTCCCAGCCTCTGCTACAGCTCCTCATCGATTATGGCAGGAGGCCAGTGACCGGCACCTCCAGCCTCGTACTGGCCTCCAGAGTGGCCGTTTTGGGTGGCTGTAAGGCCATCCTCTCTATTGATTTTCACCACAGAACCTGTGAGCAATCTCAATTATTCACATAGTGATTTACTGAAAAACATTGGAAAATTATTGTCTTATCAACAGCTGTTCACTGATTGAACAGAGGCTTTTTTGTTTCTTTCTTTCTTTCTTTCTTTCTTTTTTTTTTTTTGCAAGAGCAGCTGGAGGAAATACCCTAGATGAATCTTCAGCTTATGGCGAGAGATTATGGGACTTAATGGCAAACTGAAGGAGCATTGAGTAAACGACAAAATAATCATTATACTTTAAATAAGGCCTTAAACCCCTTAAAGCCCTGATTAAACCCCTCAAGAATTCAGCCACTCTTTGAACGCTCTTATAGCCTTTTGCCATTTAATTAATTACTGTAAATGCTGATATCAAGAGTTCATGTACAGAGCAAATTCCATCTCTGATCTCTTTCCCAATGCCTATTTCGATATTTGCTTACAAGCATAAAAATTCAAAGACAGGAACTTAAAGGCAGGATTTTTGTGCATAGGTGTAGTGAGTCCATCATGTGTCATCAAAGGAGCGCACAATGAAGATGACGAGAGAGATTGTAAGTGAGTGTCAAAACAACTTGAAGTAGAGGATGAAGATCGCTGTGGCTTTGATCTGCTGACAAGACCACCCGTAGCACAGCGGTCAAGGATTCAGTCAGATTTTAACCCAGTGCTATAGCAATACTTTCTGTATGCCATATCCTGTGTATGTATGGCCATATTTAGAACTGCATACCAAGAGTACTGTTTACTAGTTTAGTCTACAGTATTTGTCTACTGTGAATTAATTTGTAGACTTACATTGTAGAGAAATTCAGATTTCTTTGTGGTGTGCGGTGATGGAACCAGGGGTTATGAAATCTACAGCCCACATACAGCCATTTTACTTACTATCCAAAACAACAAGTGAACCTACACATACCTTCTGAGTTACACATCTTCTAAGTTTTAATATTTATTGTTGATAATGGTACAATAGTGGTAAATATGGAAAAAAAAAAGTCATTTTATTGTTAACATTGTGCTTTACAAAGCCATTTATGTCCCTTCCCCATTGTGTATTACAAAATTACATTTTTGGCCAAACTTTTAGCTTTGAACTATCACAAAACAACGTCTCTGGCATCAGGCAGGGTATGTGTAACCATGTCCTGTAATAGCTTTTTTTGTGAGATAGCTATTAGAGACATTAAACACTTCGAATATCTAGCTCCTTTCACCACCATTGTGAACAATTCTGACCCAGTAAATTTCCTTAGAATGGAGCATTTCACTTCAAACCACTGAATAGCTTTGTTTATTATTCAGAAATTTTGAAAAATGGGGAGAATTCCCTTTTAAGTTTCATTTGTTCCTTATCCCGAATGGCGTCATTTAGTACTGAATATAATGCAAGCATACCTTACATATTTTAAAGCAAGTAAATCCAAGCAGCCTATTCTGTGCTGCCCATTATTTGCCACAATAAAATAAAAAAAATAATAAAAAATAAAAAAAAACATTATATGATTTGTCTAACATGCAGAAACTATAGCTTTCTCAGCTTTGATCATGCTGTTGCTCTTACCACTAAGTGTGTAATAAACAGCAGGGCTTGCAGTAAAGACACTCACTACTGAAGATATTAGGAGTGGTTGTAGAGCTGGTTTAATTTTCCACTTTAAAAGAAGCTCCACACTGCAGACAGACACATGAACTGCTTGTTAACTTTGCTTCACAGCTGCAAGTGGATAATGAACGTTTATGTCATCTTTGCAGTGGCATAAATAGAGCTAAGCTAAGCAAAAGAGCCTGAACAAAGGACAGGAATTTGATCAGGCTTGATATAACTGATACCGATTTAGTGAAATAGTCCTGGATTGGCTCCAATTCCAATCTTTCAGACTGGATCAGGACATCCTCAGTGGGGTATATTGTGTGTGTGTGTGTGTGTGTTTATGTGGGTTCAGCCCCCATAGCGGATTGGAGCATTAGTGACCAACCCGATGCCCCTCCCCCATGGCCCCCAGCACTGGTCAGGGTGATGGGGAAATGAAAGCAAGGAGCCGATAAGAATGCTGGCTGACAGATGCGGACATGTCTTACACACCAGGCCCCAGAGGCAGCAGGTAGCTCTCTGTCGCCTCTTCCCCAGCACGCGCAGACGCACCTCAATTGTCTCCCAACCTCACACGCTCAGCACTCTGCCAAATGATAAATGACATATCCAGCCTGTCAGTAGCTTTACCAACGACAGCTATCTGGAAGTGCACTGTTTCACAGTCTTTTCCTGTCAACCCGTGCATATCTGCAGCGCTATGAGCCGAATGATTGGTCGTGTTTTCGCTCTCGGTGTCTTAAAGGGAATATATTGGATGTTTTCTTTGTGGCTCCATCTTCCTCTGCCGAGTTGTTTGTGCTATTGTCGTGTTGCCCTCACCGTCTAGCTACATGGCAAAACTGTAAACTAGGATTTGCTTGGTTCAGTGACCTGAAATTTTGCTGTTGAATCACATAATATTTTGGGCCAGCATTCTGAGAAAAGAGATTATGAGGAAAAGGCTTATGAGAGGGAACATTTCTAAAGCCCGTTTGAATCTATGCTAGCCTGTGTGGCACCGTGCCTGGTTCATACACTTGGCAGATGCAGTTGCAGAAGGGAAATTAAAGTTTGGCAGGAACTCTGCGTTTCTGCTTGTTCAAAACCCTGCAAACTGCAGGATAAAAAATGTCTCTGGGTTTTCATTATAAGAGATGCTATTCATCAGATCTCAGAATCCTGTTAAGCCATCAGTAAATTATTTGATTATTAAACCGTGAATTAAAAGCTGTCTATGCAGGTTAGATTGTCACTTTTACTGCGGTGTATTTTTTTCTCCAGCACTGGTGGTGGTTTCTTTTGCAACACTGACATAAGTGAGTAGTGGCAAATGTTAAAGAGTTCATTTGAGAAAAATATGGTTAAGAAGATTTACTCCACCGTGTTGCATACACTGTGGTTTATGATCTACTTTATGTTATCTGTAGTCTAAATCTTTTTACAGTTCCACATGTATTGTGTTTCCAGTCTTTACAGTGATTTGCTTCGATGTGTGATCAATGTAGGTAAAAGTCACCAGCCCTAAGTCTTGCTTTTGTTGGGAATGTCAAACAAACAGCAATATTTGTTTTAAAACGAAAGCTGTAACAGTCATAGTCCAATGTCGTGCACTGGAACAGTCACTGATAGATGTGTCTTTTTTAACATTCTTGTAAGAAAACCGTCTTTGACCGAACCCTGTTGTGGAGGCGGATGTGTTCTCCACGCTCTGCCTTTCATATTGCACTCTAACTTTTGGGCTTATTTCCAAGCTTTTTTTTTTGTGCTGTAGATCAAGGCCTGTTCTGAAAGAGGTTTGAATTTGGAGTTCAGTGGGCCAAGTCTAGGCTCAGGTCTCTGCAGAACAGAACATTCAGAGAACAAACAGTCTCTGTCTGTGCAACAGTCTCCCAAATCTCCAGGGAAAATCCATCAGTCCTGCCCTGCGAATACCAACACAGCCTTAACACTGTACCACATCAGTGGAGGTGGCTGTTTTCTTTTAGAATGCATTATTCATGCATGTGGATAAATATTTCATATGATTGCATTAGAATGTGGAAATTGCTCCACTATGAGTAGTTTATAGAGAGATATTTTGTGTATGAGGAAGAGAGGAGCAGTGCAGGGGGTGTGGTGCTTAGCACACTGCCGGTTCAGGCTGCTCTCATGGGGGTCTGGAGTAGAATTTCAAGGAAGCTTAATTGCACATATCTTATGTAGACCCTGAAAAATTCAGAAGGCCTGGTGCTAAGCAGTGAGTTTAGAGGAGTTCACTACAGTGTCCTCTCAAACAGCTCGGCTGTATGCGTCTTTGCTCCTCTGCTGGGTGCAGAGTTCTGTGTCATGGAAGAAGCTTTTCTTCGCACACGTCCATATGTCCAGGTGGACACAGAAGCTGTGTTTTAAATCAAGTGCTTCCATAGTGTACTAGCCACTTTTAGAGCAAGTAATGTGTTCACGCTAGGAAATGCATGAGGATGTTTCATGTGATTAATACCTGGGTGATTTAATAGTACCTCAAGAAAATGAAGTGAATGTGCCTCACTTTGGGCACTCATATGTGCACTTTATGTACTTCACTGTGTAGTGCCTGGATTTCTTTAGGGTAATATGACCTTAAGCACTAAATGGAAATGACCATTTGGTGCCACATGTGATTATATTGCACCAAGATTGTAAAATTAAAAAATAAAAAATTGCCCTAATTTGCGCTGACAGCATGTATCTCATGCTTTGCACACAGGCACAGTAATGAACAGAATAACATTAATAAGCTATTTTTGGCATTTATGTCATTTATGTTATTAAACTGGTTGATGATTGTGACGTGTTTAGATTTGGAGAACCATAGTTACTGTATTTATCTAGTCCTATGTTGTGCACTACTGTAGTGCTTAAAACAAGATGTGTTTATACACTACAAGTGCTTAAATCGATTTAAAGGTGCCAGTGCAGAACTTGATACATTTATTCTCATAAATTCATAAACATCTTCTAAACTCATGATAAGTGCCTAGATTCAGTGCTGAAAACTGTAGCTGGTAGGCCTAAGAGTGTGTTGGTGGCTTGGGAGCGAGTGATGCATAGCGAACGGCTCACAGTTATGGTTATTGGTTAAACTGAAAACATTTAACCAATAACCATTTAGTGAGTGCATTTTCAGTTGTGTTTCAGTTTATTTATTCATAAGGTTTGATTATTGAAAGTGAGCAGTCATTTTGGGTGGACCAATGATAAAATCCTAGCGCTGCCACTGGTTCACAGTCTTGCATGGAGCATGTGCCATTTTCAAAATCACAGCTACAGTGGCCTCTAATGACTCCTTCACTTCCGCTATGTGTGCCGAGTGCAAGTTGCCTCAAACTGAGTTCTTTCTTAGGGTATTAGCCTCTTTTAGTACTGTGCTAACGCTGGGAAATGCAGTCTGTAGTGTACGTACTGCAAGGTGTTGCCATATGGCAACAATTACTTTTTCATTCATTCATTCATTAATTCATTTATTAATGTATTTATTTACTTACCTTTTTGCATTACTACAATATAAAAGTAAGATTTTTGGGAAACTGTAGGCTTTTTGTGTGGTGTGGCCTATTGTTTTTTCTGCTCACCTCCCATTCTGTTGCTGTCTGCACTTCTTTTTTCAGACAGGGATCACAGGGCAATGCTGGGCCTCTGAAGCACTCTCAAAGTGTTTATGTCATTCAGTATTTATACACAACAACTTTGAGAATAAAAATCAAACACACTCAGTGGGAGGTTTTCATAAATGAAACCAGCTTAGAAGCTATGGGTTTTATTTAAAACGATAAAACGCAATTGTTGCCATATGGCAACAGCATGCGACAATGGAACTGCAATATGTAATGTATACAAAGGAAGTAAATTAATGCACTGCAGTCCAATTGATGATTTTATCATTAATGTAATTTTCATATACCTTTCTGCATTCTTAAAACATTTATAGCTGTTACGCACATGTTTTTGTTTCCATGCCTGGATGATGAATATGGCTGTGTCAGAAAACCCAGTGGCCACAGCGGCTGTATTTAACAGGAGGGGAAGGGCCATGGTAGTTTAAAGACTGCCAACGCAAATTAGGAACCAAAAACTGACCTAACATTTTTTATTTCAAAATGAGCGGTTACTTGTGTGGAAGCTGTTCAGATGTGATTCAGTGATGTGAGGTTCCATGCAGTGCATTTTTGTTAATTTTTTGTTTAGCACAAAATGTTTGTTTTCCATTTAAGATGGTACTACTGTACAAAAATCCAGGCACTGCATGCAAAGTGCGTGGAATATGAATACAGTACAGAGTGCCTGAATTGAGGCACACACACACACAAGCACCCTCACAAAACAGTTCAAACACTCTCCTGTGTCCTTACAGGTGGTGAGTCGTGTTGCAGCACAGCAGGGTTTTGACCTGGACCTGGGCTACCGGCTCCTGGCTGTGTGTGCAGCCAACCGTGACAAGTTCACCCCAAAGTCAGCAGGTGAGTCCCTTCCTGCTCTTACTCTCTTGCTCCATCTCCTTCTCCCTCCGTCCATCGCAGCGCAACAGGAGCAGCACTCCTACTGCAGTATATCCTTCATTTAACCCTTAGAAGGCTGGAGTTAGTGTTGTTAGCCTGTACTATTTAAAAGGAATAACCTGATACAGCTAATTATATAGATGGTTACAGAATGAATTAGATTTATGTTTAATTTACATTCTATATCAACAGGTAAATTTTTTCCATGTCAGGAAAATATCATTATATCAAATTTATCAGTATTTAATTTGTTCACTCTTTACTTTTGTGCGCCCTACTACCACTTTAACATCTTCACACCAGTGAGTTACAGCTGTGTCCTCCCAACAAAAGCTGTTCCCGAAAGAGTCGTTGACATTATGTTCCCCTTCGAAGAGACCATTTTAAAGCTTTAAAAACATATTTCAAACATGTTCTGTTTTTAAATGTTATATCATATCGCTGCTGTTGGAACAAAACCTTATATCCCCAAAATGATAACTGATAAATTTTAATAGACATTAAAATTCAACAGTTGAAAGTAATATACTACTATGGTAGTAATAAAGCCATTTTTTAAGTATAAAAGGCAAAATGGTAAATATTGGTAATGAGGAACAGATATGTGGATACATCATGGTAATTATGGGAAAGAATGCAAGAAAAAGAATTCGGGTTTTTTTTTCTGTACCATATAGAGCTTCAACTGACCTACTAAGTTATATGAATTTTGTTTATTTGCATAATGAGAGTAAATAGAGAGTAAATATTTCCTGAGAATGACCTTCAAAGACCACCAAACCTGTCACCACCAGATAAACAGTACTCAAAGCTTTCATCTATGAAAGACAGGAGAAAAACAAGCTCCACTCTTACTTCAGATCTGAAAAAAAAATTCAAAGGTGTTTCTGTCCATCTTTCCACTGTGAGAAGACAGCTCAGTGCTGTGAGTCTGAAAGGATGTGTAGCTGTCAAGAAGCTGTTACTGAGAAAAGGAAATAGACAAAAAAGAACTAGACAAGAACTTTTTATTTTTAAAAAGTTATTTTTAAACGTTGTGTAGGTTGATAAGAAGCAGAGAATGCAACTGTAACTTCTCAGACTGAATTTTGGAGGTGTGGAAAAATATCCCTGCAGATTTCTTTGAAACACTGAAAGTAAGCTTTCTAAGAAGAATAATAAACACAAAGAGTGGACACACTAAATACTGAGAAAAATGATATTTAGTTGTTGAGGCTTCAGTGTAATTTTCTGTTTAATATGTTTTCTGTTTTTTGTGATTCTGACAAATGAATAAATTGTACTTAATGGCTGATTTGTTGTGAAATTAAACAAATTATTGGGCTCTGATTTCTGCACGATACTGTGTGAGAGAGAAGTAATTAATATTAAATTATGCTTTTGCTATCACCAACAATGCCTACAACTTCTAAGGGTTAAATGCGAGGTAACAGGAGGGAAAGTCTTATAATCATGGACCTGAGCAGACTGTAGGCTTGTCTGTGCATGCAGCATCACTTTTTATTAAAGATCTCTTCACCGCTCACTCATGTTTACAGAAGAGGATGTTGTAACTCTCTGAGGCTTTACACACCGCTGCCTCTTTTAGCTATTCGGTTCTCAGCAGGACCACGCATGCTAAACAATCACATCAGAAATACATAATTCATCAAAAAGTTATTGAGGTTTGATTTTCAACCGCTGTTCGCAGCAAATAAACGGCTGCAGAGCAGCGTCCTTTTGTAAACAGCCCTGCCTGAAACCCTGACCTGCTCAGCCCAGCTCTCCTGAAGTGTCCTGTTCTTGTACATTTGTCAAAGTGAAGTGCAAACGGGCATCAGCACAACAGAGATAGATGGCCAGAGAGCTCTGGGGTTGAGGCGTGCGTGCGTACTTCATTTGGAAAAGGCCTGACATGGCGAGCTGTTGCGAATGAAGATAAACGGATGTTTTAGAGCAGCACCGATTACCATGGTTACTGCCGGACACTGGGAGGCTCCCGGAAAGAGTGATTGTTTCTCTTGTCCATCTGTAGACGCTAAGCAGTGCATAGCGCAGAAGGAGATAATATTTGACATTTATTGATGAGGAAGGTATTCGTGTACCTGATTAAGCTCAGAGAAGTTGTACGGCAGGTTGTGAAGTCTTTAAAAGCAGTGATGTCTTTGTGTCCTCATATAGCGAGACCCTCCACAGTGAGTGTGTCTGAAAGAGTGGACGATAAAGAAATGGCTGGAAGCAGATATGGCTGAAGCTTCTTCACTCTCAGCCCATCACACAGGCATCCATCTCAGCTCTGTCACAAGGGCGTCTGCTGCCCCAGACTGGGAGACGACAGTGGCAGAGCAAACACTCAAACACACGCTCTGTCTGGGCCTTAGCTTCCTCCTGTCCTCTCGCTTTCTTACTCATTTCCTTCTCATCTCTCTCTCTCTCTGTCTCTCTCTCTCTTTCTCTCTCTCTCAGTCCACCTCTTTGTCTACATCACCCATCAAAAGTTTGGGGATGCCTTGCCTTCTTGTCTATATTATATTGTAATATTTTCACTGTTATTTTAAGTCCAAGATTGATATAAATTCCTAGTCATCGCTGTCAAAACCTAAAATATATCATTCTAAAAACCCTCAAAACGTCACTTCAACAGAACCTCCAGAAGCTATCTTTTACATCTTGTGAACATTTCATGATGAAACCAGATGAGACCAATAAAATGCTCAAAAATTACTTAAATAATGTAATAACAGCTCAGCTTCTCAGTATGTTGCTACACCAACATGCATTAAAGTTAAATTAAAGAACCTTTTTCCTTCTCCTTGATATTTACCATTTTGGGGGTGTCATATTTTGTCACGACAACCACGTAATATTTGGGGTGTATCCATCAACACTCAGCATCATGTTTATCAAAGCAAAATCCTTGGTATGAAGAGTAGCCTTTTCCTAAATAGTGATTTTTTTTCAAGCTATTGTGTCAGACAGTCCATGTAGCGGACTGTGGTCTGATTCCCTTTCTGGGCAAGCACACCACACTACACCAATAAGAGTCCTTGGGCAAGATTTTTAATGCTACATTTGCCTACATCTTCAATTTTATTACATTGTAAGTCGCTCTGGATAAGAGTGTCTGCTAAATGCATACAACGTAAATGTACTATTAAAGGCACACATTGAAACTCTTTCGGCCAAAAGGTGGTTTAAACATAAAAGTAGCTCTGTCATAAATATCCCCACATATATTTACTGTAGTGATTTTGTTGTTTCTCAAAATAAACCTGCTTAGTTCTTAACTCATTGAATGCTAGACTTATTATTGTTATTAATTGTGCTCATTGCTATCATTTAGTAAAAACTAGGTGTCCCCAGACAGGCAGCGGACCCAACTTGATCCTTCTAAAACACATGCTTTCACACAAATGCACACATCTGGGCTGTATGTGGTGTTGAGGCTTTGGTTAGAAAGTGCAGTCCCAGTGAAAAAGCAGTGACAGGCAGGATGGCGACAGAGGGTCGGCCGACACCAGACACTGGAGCTGAGAGCCGCACTACACGATCAATGACCAGTCAGACAAACAGCCCTAGGCTGCGCACACACACACACTGCTCTGCTCCTCCTCTACACACCCTGCACATCACGCTGCTGTATCAATCAGAAAACACTTTATTTGCCAATACGTTAGTTTCATAGTAGCTACTGAACAATTCACAATACTTACTGGTATGGACGCATGATTGGAGTAGACAAAGATTGAAATTTGGCAGAAATTTGCTCCAAACATCCAGTTTACGAAATTATTTGGTCGATCTGCTGACCTCTCTGTTCTGCAAATTTTGTAAGTAACATGAGGCAGGGTAGAGCATTCATGCTGCTCTTGAATAGTGCTGCTGTACCTTTAGCAAAAGGTTGAAGCATAAATATCTAAATTCTAGTTTGGCCTGTTAAAGAGCAAATAATGTCACTTCTGTAGCAAGGTTGACTAATAAAATACTGGAAACGCCCACATAGTGTGAAGGCTGATAAAAATCAGTCAAGAAAATCCATAAGCCAAATTTTGTATAAAGAAATCAGAATAAATCATAAAAATTCAGGATTGGTGCATCGCTGCTTACTAGATAATAAGCCTTAAGATTAATAACTGAAAAATAAGCCTAGATTTAATGGGTTAAATTGCCTAGAAGAACATAGAACACACATAGACAAGACTAACTGTCTAAAAAAGAAGCTAATTCTAAAAGCTGTTAGAGCACATCAGCACTGTACCATTTTGAAAGCAAAAGTGTAAAACAGTGTCTCACTCTATACTTTTAATCCCTGCAGTTTGTCACTCAACGTAAAACGTTCTCTTAAATTCTGTCATCACTTTCTTTTCCTTGTATTCTCAGATGTCGTTTTAGCACTCTCTCAGTGGCACGTGCGGCTCGTCGCAGGTGCCTGAAAAGTATGGCGCACTTTTTCATGACAGACTGATAAGCTGTTCACACAAACGAAAGATGTTATCAGTGAAAAGTATACAAGCCTGCCATTTCCTATCGATAGCTGATCCTCAAGGGTGTGTACATGTGGGTGTGGGTGCGTGTGGAGGTGAAGAGTAGTCTGTCAGGGACAGGCTGGATGCGATGCTGACCTCCCTGTCAGTAGGATTAGCCTGCCGTATTAATCTGTGATTATGGGAGCTATCAGTCCGCAGTATGTGTTTGTTTGTGTGTTTGTGTGTGTGTGTGTGTGTGTGTGTGTGTGTACTCTAGAGTCTGAGCTGCACTGCTTACATGCCACAGGCAGACTTCTTACCCAGGCTTTGTTGGGCACCCCACCGGCAGGGCAATAAGATAATTGTTTTGTCTAACATCCAGCAGTCACTCTTTTGTCTCTTTTTCGCTGCAGTAAATTTGTGCTGAACACTTACAACATCAATTTCTCTCACTGGCTTTTATCTGAACACTTCTGAAATACAAGCCAAGAGATTTTTAAATTATTTCTTCATCTGATTGCATTTCTATCTATAAAAATGTACTGTTTTTACCACCATCATTGTTTTTATTGGAACATTGTGTTGTCAGTGGTAGCAGTCAGCTGTCTTAGATCAACAGCTTGTTCTTCCCTTAGAGCATGTCACGCTGACATTTAATAGAAAGCACATTAGTATGGAGAGTGACAGCTAATGTGTTTGTCTGGCAGGATGTGTCTCTCATTCGTACACCCCCATTCAGACGGCCTGCCATTGTTTACACATTTCCATAAAAAAAGCATCTCCACAAGACCTGTTTTTGCCTGCATGCGAGAACACAGATAGCACGCCATTGTTCTTGGTGAGATGTTTCGACAGGCTAATTGCAAGGTGTGCTGCCGGCCAAGTGGCTTTTAAGACTCCTTTCGACTAGTTTTGGCATGAAGCGCACAAGGCAGAAGCGACTGGAAATGTAGCAATGCTTTGTTTTCTTTTTTCAAAGTGTACTTTAAGTGTCGCGCCGCCTTCACTCACTCACACAACCCCAACGGCTTCTCTGTGGCTTCGGTTCCTCAGCCACGTATGTCAGATCAGGCTCAGGTTTTAACAGATGAAGAAGGAAAAGAGACACTTAGCTTTTATTGGCCTCTCATAAGGGAAGTGTGCGTGAGTAATATGAGTAACTTGAAAGAATTTTGACCTGATTTGCCGAACAGAGCTATTTGTTTGTCATTTGCGGCAATTCCACTATGTTGCCTCATTTTCAGGTCTGAGATACTAGTCCACAAGTCATTAAGTATTGAGAGGTACTCTAGTGAGGGACGTTCTAAATAGCGGGTCGAGTGCTTACAGGGACTCCGAAGAGAGACAGAGATTGATATGATTCAACAGAGTGCGGTCTGACTCCTTACAGCAGCTGGGTAAAACATCAGGCTTCCCCTTTATTTTCTCTGCCCTCACTTACAAAGTGCGAGTTGCCATGCTCATGCACTCAGCCATCTCCTTGAGCGATGCCTCCCACATCTCACTGAGCTGTGCTGCATTTCAAGAGCAAAAAACTTCTACCACGCTGAGCATTTTCCTTAGGTCTGTGAAACTGAACAAATCAAACAGAAACATGGATAAATTCAGCCTTCAAGATGGCTGCTCTTGCTGTTTTTTGTCGATGTGATGTACTTTTTAGAAGACAGGATGTCACACAGGGTCAGAAACCATGTAAGCAGTTCTGTTTTGAGGTTATTACATATTAACAACTCAAAGTGATTTGAGGCAAGTGAGATGATATGCAGACTCTAATTCATAACTCTAATTACTTGTTAGCTATGTTAACATTGTAGCTGTAGTGATAAAAAAAGTAAAGATGAAACAGACACCAAAGATGTCCAACACCAAATATGTCTTTGCTGATCAATTACATTTGGAGTAAGAGCAAAACTGGGTGACACTTTTTTGGACTGTACTTCAAAGTTCCCTGTAGTTTATCTACAGATGATTAAATTATTAATAAACTACGTGTTGAATCTTAGTTGATTGTCCACAGCATTGGGGTTAGGATCTGGACCAGGGTGAGGGTTAAGTTTAGGTTTTGGGTTGAGGTTAAAGTTAGGGTTATGTTTAGAGCCAGGTTTAATAAACATTTAGGTGAATTTAGTTGTATCTACAGTACTGTGCAAAAGTTTTAAAAACCTGAGAAAATTAAATACAATGAAGAAGCTATTCTGGGCAGAAAGTGTTTATGTTGTCAGAAAACCACTAATAGTAGAATATATACAAATAACATCAATACGATTAACTAAGTAGTGATTTTACATGTGTCAATGTATTTTTTTCAACCATTTGTAAACCTCTTCTCACGGAAGCCCAGTATTGTAGCTATCATGCAGTACCTGGTATCGGTGATTTATTATGTTACATCAAGCATGCTGGTGATGGAACTTAACATCCATACGATGGCTGGGGATGCCTTAGAAACATCCAGGCTTTGTTCTTAAAACTAGCTCACAAGAAGTCAACTGCTTCTTTGAAAATATGAAATAACTGTTGCTTTTGCTGCATTTGTTTATTTGCATATATTCTAATGATTTTTTTTCCAAGCAAAACAAACTTATTGCCCAGATAATTGGTTTTAAATAAGATTCTTAAGTGCCTTTTGCATAGTACTATAAGTTAAAGCTAAGTTATGTATATACAAAGTATATGAAGTGTGCTGTCCAAATAAAATGCCACTGAAAATTGTGTTCATTTGATTTTCCACCAAACTGTCACTTTAATCTTGCTTGTTTATGAGGAGCATGACTCTCCATAGATGGAGCTGGTTATTACAGAGGGAAAAAAAAAGTTCAGTGTTGGGCTTTTTTTAGCCATGCTTTGCACAAGGTTGAGGGGGGTTGGAAAGTGCTCAAAGGCTGCAGCAGCATGAGGTGTAACTGCCTCCTCCAGTGCAAACGTAAAGAATGTTCCTGGTCCGCATAGGAATTCTGTCAGTGTGCCGTATATCAGGTCAGCTGGAAGGCGACGTCAGGAGAGCGAGCGATCCGCCATGTCTGCAGTGAGGGATTGCTTTCATGGGCCTCACCGTAATTCACATGTCATGTACACGCATGGTTTACAGAGCAGCCGCGAGTGCAAATACACAGGAAGCCCAAGCCCAGGGACCTCCCTGTGACACACACAAACACACACACACACACACACACACACACAAACACACTCGCCACAAACCATGCTCTCCCCCCTTTACTCAAGAAATCCGCTGCTTGGGTTTTTTCTCTGCGCGGAGGTTTACCTCTAATGATATGTAATTAGTAAGGCAGAATCTCTTGTGTTAATAATGTAATCAACCCCTGCAGTCATTGTGCAGTGGTGGGAAGGGAAGCTGTGTGAAATAATGAACAGGACTGGATTCGCCTCTAACCAGGCCACTGTTTTGACATATTCTCCAATGCTTGTCTCTCTAGCTGATGAAATCGCTCAGCAACAGTTAAAACAGAGAGCGGCCTTTGTGTTGTAGTATATATGTAACTATTGAAACATTCTTTGCCAAAATAAAGGATTTTGTGGCTTTGGCGTAACCATGTGACGACGTTACCTGAAATACTCTAGAGTACTAGCGTGAACAGAAAGTTTCTCCTAACTCATACCGGCTATTAAGAGCTACCCAATTGATTTGCATTCACTCAGAAGTGTGAGCAGTGGGGACTGTATTATTTGAGAGTTGCTATGAGTCATTGCTTTGCAGTCAGAGAGTGAGAGGAAGCTCAAGTTCCTGTTTGAGCCAGCTTCAGCTCTTCACCTCTTTAATGTAGCCTGCAGCCTTGACATGTCCTCTCGTTTCTCTGAATTATTTCACCCACCAGGAGCATGATATTGAAGGTCCCTGTCACACCGCTTGCTGGGGAGCGCTAGACAAGGAGGCCACTCAGGCCTTGATGCTTTGAAATATACTGTAAGTCTCTGTCGTTTGTTTGAACAAATAAATGATTCCTAATTTGATGGCAGTGATAATAATGGCGGGCATAATTATGTCACAGTTTTAGCCACGCCAAGTTAAAGCTACTGTTGATACAGTGCTTCTAATTAACAAACTAGGCGACGCTAATTCTACAGCCGCTGAAGAGCTATTTATTAATTCATTAATGGAGGCTTGCTATTGACAGCCTGGGGAAGAGCTGGATCTGTTTTCTAAAATTCGAACATTTTAGACGTATGTAATTAACAGTGTTAGGCAGCCCGTTGTCATGATAGGCACTTAGCGTTAAAAGCTAACAATTTTCTCATTAATGTCGCCCTCTCCAATATGCAGACGACACTTTCTGAAGCTGGTTCAGACCACCAGGCCTGGACTTAATTAGTCGGTATGATTTGATGGATTTAGTCACTGGTGTCATGCGAGCCCACGTAAGCGCCCAACGATTAGCTTCACCAATGGCCAGGATTCCCCCTGCTTTGATAGCAGTAATCACTCGTTTCAAACATGGCTTTGACTGAATTGATTTGCTCTTGTTGGTTGGGATCACCCCCACCCCAACCCCCTTTCCCCTCTCTCCTTCTTCTCCTGATGCTTTGGCCAAGGGCCAAGAACCAGCCTGTCTGCCACGGTAAGCACCACCCCCCTCTGCAAGTTTGAAATGTGAGCCGCCTGCATATTTCCCCTTTCCTCCCTTCTGGCAAAGTGGCTGTGGCACGCCGTGCATGTGTGTGCGAGAGAGAGTGTGTGTGTCTGTATTCATGTGTGTGCCTGTCCATCCATCTTTGTGTGATGGGGACATTAGGCAAAGGTGCGATGGATCACTAGAAAGAGAGAGAGAGAGAGGGGGGACATCAATTACAGCACCAATACATCCAAGGTGAGATAGGATTCGCTTCATTCTCTCTCTCTCTCTCTCGCTCTCTCTCTCTCTCACTCACTCTCTCTCTGTTTCTCTCTCTCTCTTTCGCTTCTTTTTAACCCCTTTGAAACCAGAGAGAGCTTCCTGTTCATCTTGTGGCTTTTGCGCTGCTGACGGCTTACAAGCGCGTGGTCACTCTCCTGACAGTATTCATACGCGCGCGAGTATGTGTGAAGTTTTGAGGAGCTTAACCTGATTCCCCCGTGGGCCGCCGTCGTCGTCTCTGGAGCCGGTGGCAGGTACAGCAGGAGCCCATTAGCACACAGCTCCATCTGTGATTGGCTTTCGCCGTGGAAATCCAGAGACCGCCGCTGAATAATTGATGTGTATCGTGCAGTCGCCGGACGGGCGAAAGAGGAGAGAGAGAAAACAGAGAGTCATGGTGCCCTGAGAAAACAGACAGAGAGAGAGAGAGAGGAGAGAGAGAGATTAGAAAGCTTTGGAAGGTTTCTCTGGAGTTGCTTTCCAGCCGCTTGAGCCCCATTTCTGTGTGCACTGAGAAGAATGGGATGACGTGCAGAGACAAAGCTCAGCCATTGGTAAGTCTGTTTGTAGTTGAGTTGGTGTGTGTTAGTAATGTGTGATAAGAGGTGTGCCTATCTCTCTAAGTGCCTGTAAGCTTTCCTTCTGTGTGGGTGTGTTTGCAGGATGGTATCTGCTGCATATACGTGTTTTCTGTAGCCTCTCATCAGGCTCTGTTAGGTTGGGGAGGGCTTCCCTGCTGCGCCTTTAACTAATGGAAGCGGAGTTGTAAAGCGTGACTGGAGCCCCCAAGTGCTGCACATGATAGAGCTGTAACAGCTGACTACATTTGACCTACTTCCTGCTCACACATGGAGAGAGGGAGAGGGGGAGAGAGACACAGAGAGAGAAAGAGAGAGACACAGGGTCCGAATGGGCTTGATTATCTCTAAGAGAAGAGCTGACCTACTTGAGGCCATTTTTTTCCTGTCTCTCGCCAGTCCTTTAGCAGTTTGACATGAGCCGCGCGACAGCCTGGCTCCAACCGCTCGCCCAATTACACACAGAGCAGCTCCCGAAGCCTCTTTACAGCCCAACCGCATGGCTACACTGGCCGGTGGATGTGTGGTCATTTCAGTATGTCAGTATAGGAGTGAGTCGTTTGCTGTCATTGTAGTTTGGAGAACTGAAGGCTGTTTTTGCTTTATGTGCACTTTTACACTGAAGGGACATTACCCTTATTTGGATGACTAATTAGTGGTTTGCGTACTATTTGCGTTTTCAAAAGATTGTAAAATTCCTTCTTTCCCCTTTAGTGTCTTCAGGCAAGCGCAGTTAAAGTATGAAAGATTTCCTGCGTTTCACAGTCTATCCTGAAAAGGTCATAGTTGAAATAACAGATGTTTAGGCACTAGTTAAGTAAAAAGAAAGGATTGCTGGAAGCCAGTTGATTAATTTGCTGCTTTGTTTCAGTGAACTTCACTTAACTCCGCTTCAGCAAGCTAAAGCATGTTAAAAACTTCTGTGAGGTGATGCACTGAAATGTGAATGCTCTGTAGCAGCACACTTTTTAAAATAAAGCTGCCAGAAAGGGTTCTCGGGATTGATGCCATAGAAAAAACACTTTGGGCTCCTCAAATAACATTAGAGTGGATGGTTCTTTAAGCTATCATTTGTGTAACTGAGATGTGCTGGGTAAATAAGTCTTTTAAAGTTTGAAGAATCTCTATGTAATGTAAAGGTTCTTTTCCTAGAAAGGCGCATTTAAAGCAAGAACTGTTTACGAACCTTTATTGTGAGTGTAACTGAATATAAGAAGGCGTAACCTGTCCAACTCCTGTCCTAATAGTTTGATTTGTAGCGGGGAGGGGTGGGGGTAGAGCGGCCGTTACCATGGCGATGGCCTTGGTCCAGTTTTCCGCCCCTCCCTGTCTGAGCTTCAACAGCGCTCTTATTCTAGTTAGGACTGCCAAACGTCTCCTTTGTTGTGCTATCAGTGCTAAGGAAGCACTGACAGAGTGCTTTATTTATGTGCAGGCATGAAGGTCACGCCGGCAAGAGTGAATGATATACGTGCAGGTTCTTTTAAAGTTTAAGAATGAGTGGGTGCTTTCTTTATTTGGGAGGAAGTGTTCATTCTGAAGGAAACAGAGTGATGTGATGGATCTCACAGCATTGAAGCAGGTCCAGTCTAGCTTCCAGTAGCCTGGATCTTCATTCTGCTTAAAGAGAGATGGTGGGAGAGAGGGAAAACATAAACACAGCCTTCTCCCACACTCACAGCACAAGCACTGAAAAGTACAGTTGTCTTTGTAAGCTGAAATATGGACCCCTTTTAGTTTATGCTAGTATATGGATGAATGTAAATGCTATGGTTTATGTAATACATAATGCATTTATTGTTGATGATGTGTTGATTGGAAGGTGGCAATTCAAATGCACTAATTTTGAATGTTAGGATCATTTTTTAGGATCAAGTTTTGGCCATTGTAGGCTACTTTTAAACCTAAAAATCTGCTAAGAAGCATGGGGCATATTTTTGAAATGTCCATGTTTATTCAGTGGTTTTTAATAATTCTGAATCATACCAAAATTCCACCAAAAAAAAGATAATCGAATGAAAGTGAATCTGATTTTCAAACTGAGATTTCATGATACACTAAATCACAATTTAACGGAATCATTCGGAAAGGAGATTTACATCCCTAATAACTGCCGTGGTACGCGATATGGCAAAAATGTAATATTATAATGCTTCTAAAAGTTTTCATGTTTTTTTTTTTCATTAAACATCAGCTTCAAAAACTTATTATACAAAACATTATGATGAATGTATATACATAATTTTGGAATTAAACTCTTTGTTATATTGTTGTAAAATACAAAGTAGCACCACATTTAAAAATACTGTATAAAACTTTGTATACAGCGATTTGTATTCAACATTTCACATACTGCACTACACTAAATCCAGTTAAACAGGACTAATTATGCTTTGTAATCAGACATGCAGCTGTTAAGTACTTTTAAGTAATGGCAGTATCCACAATATACTCAGAAAAGCATAGTGTGACATAATTAGTACATAATTATAGTAAGTACTTTTTATATACTGTATAAATATAAAGTATAAGCACTTTTTACTCCACTACTTTCTAGAATATACTGCAAAGTATTTTTTTTTATAATACATGAAGAAATATGATGTGCTTTCACAAATAAATCATACCAGTAGTAGTGCACCTTTCTCTAAATCCCTTCCGTAAGTATTGAATGTCTAATTGTAGATTATCAACTATAACTAGGTGAATGCAACTAGGTAGATACAAGGGAAGAAATATTTGAATATCTCACATTATTTTTACTTTTAAAACTTTTTGATAGTACATTGTAAAGCAAAAACATTTGTACTTTGACTAAAAATAAAATAAAAAAAAAAACAAGCACTTACACTATTTAATATAAAATAAATAAAATAAAAAAAAAACAAGCACTTACACTATTTAATATAAAATAAATAAAATAAAAAAAAAACAAGCACTTACACTATTTTACTATTCTAAAAATATTTTACCAAGCTGTACAGTAAATATACATCTAAGTGTTAGTATGGATGGTAGTAAGGTATGATCTAACATCTAAGTGTTAGTATGGATGGTAGTAAGGTATGATCGGTGGGATATATTTACAGATAAACAGTTATGCAGTAAAGACAGCATATTCATAGTAGTATAGTAAGCTATGTGATAAACTGTAAGCAAACTGATATCAAACTGTAAGCAAACTGATATCTATCAGCCTTCCACAGCTTCTTTTGAGTCCCCTGCATATGCTATGTTATAGTTTTGCCAGGCTCTGGTGAAGCTTTCTGGTAAATGTCTACTAAGAACTATTCTATCTTAATAAAACAAAGGTACTATGTCATACAAGTAAATGTTAATTAAGTCTACGTAAAGAAGATCATGACTGGACTGCCATGACTGTGTCTGCAAAATGTAGTTCATAGAAACAGTTAAAGAATTAGCATGCAGGACAACAAGGATCATAACCTGCTCCGTCTAGAACTGAAGGTGCCTTTGGCACAGTAAAATTGTGTGCAGTCTTGTTAATGCTCGCAGCCTAAGCGAGAATATTAACAGACGTAACGGTGAAATGTATTGCGGTTTTCTGTAATCAGGACCCTGCTGTTCACAAGTGAAACTTCCTCTTCAGTGAAGTGTGGTTAGTGGCACACTGCCTCTGCTCTTTTAGAGTTTGTGTTTGTAGACTGCGTCTCGCTAGATTTTCAAACATAGAATACACATCAAGACCCCTTTGCTTTAGAGGACATTCATATAGCCAAGGCAGGCCTAACTTTTCCAAAGCTGTTCAAGCGTTCATGTTTAACACAAGAGTTCAGTATTAGTGTTTTAGATTGACAAGGCAGAGCCAGAGAGGGCTGTGGAATTCATAAGTAGATCTCAACCTTGAAATCGATTCAAAATTGACTCAGCAATACAGTTTCATCTGCCTCATTTAGTAGAAATTCATGTTTCGTACATTAAACGCATTGTTCTAAGTCAAGGAGCAATGCATGACCTTTAACCTTTTGCAGCTGAAAGCATTTGCAACCGAAACTTCTTTCGTGAAAATGATAGAGCGGTTAAACTACAGAAGAGTAGGAAATACCTGCATCATATTTGATCAAAGGGACACCTAAAGTGCACTATTTTATCAAGCATTTATGTAATATACTAGTGAATTACTCTGCAGTTGTGACTGTATTTTGAAAGTAAAGTGGCACCAAAAGACAATGCAAATGAAATAAGAATACAGAGGGAGCAACAGAAATGTTTATTTATTAAGCCAATTTTGACATGATTTGTCGAGGTCTCTGCAATAAATATAGCCTTAGATTTGTTGCACCGCCTTCATTTGTGTCATTTGAAAGTGAGCTAAAAGGTTGTGTAATATGTCCGGTGCTAAGCTGCTTTTACATGTTGAAACTTTCATGCATCTAGTTGCAGTTTGCGTGAAACATGATTGCTTAAATGGAGCAATTCAAAACAATCAAGAAAGTATTTCACTGCTTTAGTAAAGATTAGATTAGTAGCTTGTATTTTTCATACAGCATATCGTTACATGTAGAACACAGTAATAGCAGACTCGCAAAGCAGAACAAATGCTGGCACAAGCAGCTGTTCAGAGTTGTGTTAATGTTAGCTGGCTAGATAACAGCAAACAAGCAATGTTACTGTGAAGCTGATCAGGAAGACCTCCTTTTCAACCATCCCACAGTTTTCTTGTCCATTGAAGTGCTATTCTTTCATGTATCATGGTGTGTTAGGGCTGGTTTGATCGGCTGTTTCATGAAGCTTCACAAATTTGAGACGGGTGCAACTGTTGAATATCAAAGAAGTAATAAGTGTAGAACATCTTAAACACTCTTAAAGTGCCTAATTGATTCTTATGGTTGGACATATGGTTCTAGGAAAAGCTTAATTTTTAATTGGTAGAACTAGTTGGTAGAAGCTTTACATTTTGTGGCAGTTCTTTAAACTTTAAAATGGTTCTTCATTTTGCAAATTTGCCTGAAAGAGTCTTTGAAGAACTATGAATTTAAGATTCTTTAGGGAGCAAAAAGTGGCTCTTCTGTTACCATTCCTCCAACTTTGGAACTTTTATTTTCAAGGACGTGAAGTTGTGTGGACGTTGCGTCATGTAAAGCCAGCCTCATAAGTTACATAAATATTACATGCATATTATATAAACGAATATGCTAATATTGGAGGCACAATGCAATTTATTATTTGTCTAAATTCTTCCGGCAAGTACTTAGGATATATGACAAATGTGCAAGCAACCTGGAATATTTCTGGTCTTTTTTAGTACCTCTTGCAGGGCCTAACTCGGTACTTCCCCATGAAGCTACTTAGGGCTTCCTGATTTTTTGTATAAGGGCCAGTTGTGCCTCACTGATTCACTCATTAGGGAACTGAGTTCTTCTTAATGCTGTCATTGTTGTGTTGAAGTTGCTTTGCCCCTCCGAGTAAAATGTTGAATTTGAACCCTACAGAAACCAACACCTGCAGGAGATGTCAAAGTGACTCAGGTACTCTTCCGTGTTCTAGCATCATTTGGCTTATGTGACACATCCAGTAGAGAGCTCTTTCTCTGCCTGTCTCTCTCTTGCCATTGTCACTCCGGGCATTCATTCTGTTTTTTTGTTTTTTTGTTTTTGTTATTCATCTGTGAGCAGTCACAGGAGCTGAGTCACAGTGACGCAGACGCTTTCAGTGTGCTTCCCCTCTTGCGGAGGTGTTTGTGTGGCTCATTGGCTGCTAAATGGGTGTCCATACCTGTATCACAGAAGCATGTGCTGCTCAGTTATGTTTTTATCATATTCCCTAAAGGCACTCTTCACTCACTTAATACTGCAGTCCAGTAATCAGAGCCTGTTCTTTACTTTATTATTTTATTACATTGTACTATGTACATTTAAGTAAAGCCTCCATCTGTGTGTCTTTCACTTCTGGGGCTGGCCTGTGTGTTGTTGATGCGCTGGTTAATGCCTTTTTGTGAGTAAGTCTTATTTCATCTTAGGTGTTCACTCCACTGTACTGTACTTCCTTTTACAGAAGCGATGGAATCTGTGTTGTGTTACTTGTCTATTCAAAGTGTATCGAGCTGATATTCTCAAAAAGAAATCGTGTCAGCGAAGCTGCACCATAGGGAGGTGCTCTTTTCAAGGCAGCAAGAAGTATTACTATATCTGTTCCTGACACAAAACATTGTTTTTTGCTCTGTTCAGATCAGAAAATAAATAGCTGCTAAGGCTACCCAGTACTGCTGTTAGCTTAAAACTTTTTAACCTTTACAAGTCTAGAGTTATTAGAATCATTTTGCTTTAAATGTATATAATTACACATTTACATTAGATGATTATTTATATATAGATATTTAATTACACAGTTTATTACATAGTTTACATTTTAGTTTACGGCAAAAGCTTTTCTTCTAATTCAAATTATAATGAATATATCCTCTCACTAATAAATATCTCATCCAGTTTATAAAAACCTAGAAATCCCACTTTTGACAGAATTTCCTATGTTTGTTTTAGTAAGCTATGAGCAGAATTGGAGGTAATGCAGAATACAGAACACATTGCAGTAATGTGATTACTTTTTCCTCTAACAAAGTAATGTGAAGCGTTAGTCATTATACTTACTGATGTAATAAGAATTTTGTTGCCTACGTTACTCATAAGTTTTTAATAGAACAATATTAATGATGTGTGATCCATTTAAATTGTACATATTTTAGTAGTTTTTGTGATGATTTCCGCCTGTCTTGCTTGCATCAGCTGACTGTGTGACATTGACTGTGAATATGAGCAAGCATTCTGCTGAAGCACCTGATCATGCTAATATGAATCTGGTAGATAAAGACCCTGTGCTGAGACCCTAAACTCACCTAAACAGACCTGACACAATTTTCATTCAGGAACAGCTCTGAAAGCTTTTTACTTTGCAGCAGCTTATTTTGTTATGTCTCCTCTTATAGTATCTAGGTTTTCAAGTGGCATCAGCTGTTGATAATTTTTGTTCAAAGGCAGGAATTGTGACAGGCCTTAGAAATGATGTTGACTGTGATGTTTCTTTCTAAATAGAGTACTAAAAGGACCACTAGACTTCCCTTTGTACCTTCCGTTTGTGTGGGTTTAATAGGGTAATGCAGAAGTAAAGTAATGTGTAGTGAGTAAAGCAGTCAGTAAAGTAATCCCATCACAGTTTGAGAGAAAGAATTAGTCATTGTAATGAATCACCTTTTTGAATAACTTGCTGAAAACTGGCTATGAGAGAGAAATAAATAAAAAAAAGTAAGAATGTTAGAAATTTAAGCATTTCAAGGCATGTTCACCATACAGCTTGGAGGGTTAATCCTGAAGTAGCCAGCTGGCAGTTTCCACCCCCTGTGTGTGTGTGTGTGCGTGTTGTTTGCATGTGTATGTACTGTGTGCAGTGCTGGAGAGAGCTGTCCTGAGCAGTTACATCAGTGCCGTAGTGGGGGTCAGTGTGTGACCCACTGGCCTCTACTGGGGTTAATAGGTCCCACGGCGTGCGTGCAGCCTGCACTCAGGATCAGCCCTGCTCTTAATTAGTATGCAGGCTTACCTCGTAAGGCAGGACCTGCACAGTGTCATTAGTTAATAGCAGAGTGCTGCTAGGATCACACTCCTGCTGCTCCTTCCCTCACTAAGCCACACCACAGCCACACCACAGCCACATAGCCATGTGGCTGCATGTTCATGCCATCCAGAACTCTTAATGGAAGGGAGATCTTACGAAATGGCTTTACTCTTTTTGATGTGGATCACATCAGTGGCACATTAACTGAGTCTACAGTATTGTTGTAATTGACCACAGCAGTGGGCCTACTCAGTGAGATTAGAGTAGAAGTCTGTGAGGCAAGTTTCTTCTTGCAAGAAAAGCTTCTAAAAGTCATTTCACTGCAAGACTCCCGGTGTCCATTTCTACATTAAAATGAAAGTTGGTGACTGAGGTGTTCATGATGGT
>JAILXH010126762.1:0-13168 GCA_023558415.1 Piaractus mesopotamicus
CATCCTACTGTCACACAGAGATAAACACAGAGATACACAGCCTACTGCCACACAGAGATAAACACAGAGATACACATCCTACTGCCACACAGAGATACACAGCCTACTGCCACACAGAGATAAACACAGAGATACACAGAGAGATACACAGCCTACTGCCACACAGAGATACACAGAGAGATACACAGCCTACTGCCACACAGAGATAAACACAGAGATACACATCCTACTGCCACACAGAGATAAACACAGAGATACACAGCCCACTGCCACACAGAGATAAACACAGAGATGCACAGAGAGACATACAGACATAAACAGCGAAGATATGCACAGAGATAAATACAGACATACACACAGCCTAACAAGACACAGAGAAATACAACCTGTCTTAAAAAAATTGGGCCACTGTGCAAAATGTAAACAGAATGTAATCATATGTAAATAATTTAAACTCTGTATTTAATTGAAAATAGTACGTACATCAATATAACATATATCAATATATTGTTTTAACAATATATCACCATTTTGATTTTGATGCCAGCAACACGTTTAAAAAAAGGTGGGACAGGAGCATGTTTACCACTGTGCTGTGTCACTTATTCTTTTAACATCACTCTGTAAGCATTTGGCAAATGAGGAGACCAATTGGTGTAGTTTTGAAAGTGAAGTGTTTTCCTAGTCTTGCTTGATGGATGTCAGCTTTTCAACAGTCCAGGGTCTCTTTTGTTGTATTTTTTGTTTCATAGTTCGTCAAATGATTTCACAAGTCTGGACTGCAGGCGGGCCAGTTTATCACCCAGACTCTTTTACTATGGAGCCATGTTGTTGAAATATATGCACAATGTGGTTTGACACTGTCTTGCTGAAATAAGCAAGGCACTTCCTGAAAAAAGACATCGTCTTGATGGCAGCTCCAAAAACCTGTACATATCGTTCAGCATTAATGGTGCCATCACAGATATGCACGTCACCCGTGCCATCCCCCATGCCATCATGGATGCTGGCTTTCGATTGTGCAATGCTAACAAGTCAGATGGTCCCTCCTCCTGTCTTTAGGCCAGAAGACGTGGTGTCCATAATTTCCAAAAGAATTTCAAATTTTGATTTGTTGGACCGCAGGACACTTTTCCACTTCACCTTAGTCCAACATAAGAAGGTTCTGTTTATAGGATTCTGTTTATATATGGTTTCTTCTTTGCATGGTAGAGTTTTAATGTGCATTTGTGGATGCAGCAACAAACTGTGTTCACAGACAATGGTTTTAGACGTGTTCCTGATTCACATGATTCATAGCTAACTGCCACACAGAGATACACTTAGAGATACACACAGAGATACACAGCCTACTGCCACACAGTAATACACACAGAGATACACACTGATAAACAACCTACTGCCACGCAGATACACACAGGAACAAAAACAAGCATAACCCATAACCCTTTAATCATGTTGATCTCTAGAAAACTGTAGAAAAATAGCTTTTGCTGTCAGTTTAAATTTACTCAAAACAAAAATTTAAACTTTCAGTAAAGAAAAATTTTCAAAGCTATAAAATTCAGTTTTATAAAAATCCAAATTTTATTGAAATCCACAACTTTTTGATCCACTGAGATAAAAAGGGGCCATTCATCAACATGGAGAACATCAGACTGACATTAAATGACAGGTTGATCTTCACAAATCAGACAATGGCCAAAAATGGAGCTGAGACTTTTTTCTTTCATTAATCTTGATCATCTTGTTGTCTTCATAATCTTGATATCATTGACTCAATCATATAACAGGAAATTTTCAACCAAAATTTGTCTGGGACATGATTAGATCCTCCAGTAGGACAATAGTAGCATCCCAAAAATTGATGAACTGATGGCAGAACCAAGCTTTTGAACAGGCCGTCCCAGTCCCTTATCAGCTAAAAGGCCCTGACTAAATTGTCTAAGCATCTTCATGTTATTATAGTGGAACTACAGTTCAGAAATTTACTCAGGGGCCTCATTATGTAATGCCTGACGAGAGAGCACCAGACTTGGGATAATGTGCTCACTACACTTGGTCTTAGTCAGAATACGGGCTGCTACATTCTTTACAAGCTGAAAACGAGCCTTGTCTCTCTCACTCAGACAATGAATTGCATTAGTCTAAGCATAATGACAAAAAAGCATGAGTGATTTTCTCAGTGTTCTAAAAAAAAACAGGCAACATCTGATCTTGCCTTTTTAGATTAAAGAAGCAGGACTGAAAAAAGTTTATTTATATGCTATGGAGAATTCAAAGGGGTCAAATAACCCCTGGGATTCCTAGAAAAAGGTAGCATTTGACCCCCGAAGACCAAGCACTGGCAATTATCAGAACCGACAACCAACCAACTTGAGAAAGTTGTAAAACATCCAGTCCTCAACAGCTGTTAGACACTGACTAATCCACAAAAAAGTTTTGTTTTGCTGTGCAGCTGTATGTCATCAGCATGAAAATGACAAGAGATCTTACAGTGTTGCATTAAGCAGTGCAGAAGAAGCATATAGAGAAAATAATATCAGGCCCAGGATGGACCCCTGAGGCACCTCACAGAAGAGGACATATCACCAGTGGACACTGCAAATCTATTGTTTGTTAAAAAAGAAATAAACCAAGCAGTCTATGATATACCAGAGCCTCTTAATCACAATGTCATGGTCAACGTGAAAGGCGACACTAAAGGTCTAACAAAACCAAGATGCCAGCAGTGCTGCAAGAGTTACTTAATGCTTTTAATGCTTTAAAAGATACACCATATATTTACAGTGAATATAATTACAGGGCCGAAATAAACAGTAGGTTACAGTCACTGTACAGAGCGTGTATGAATTAGGGGGAGGGGCTAGTGCTCGTGTGTGTGTGTGAGATGCTGTTGTCATGAAGAATTCCTGCGCTGTGTCTGAATGGGGCACTCGAAGCGTGGATGTCCCTCCCTCGCTGCTGCAGCTATGGCGGCGCCTGCAGCGCAGCCTGATGAGGAGCTTCAGGCTTTCGCGCTCGAGCCTCTTTCAGCTCAGCAAAAGCGACTGGCTTCGGTTAACGTGAACGCGGAGGGGGTGGCGGAGCTGCTGGAGAGCTGTCTGGACTCTGATAACGGCCTCTCTGGCGAGACCCTCGCTGTCAGATCCATGGAGGAGCTTCTCATTGGTTTCGACGAAAAGTTAAAGGCGTGCTTTCGACATCTCAGCACTAAAAGCGAAGTAATAGCGCCGGTAAAACCGATATCCGAGGATACCGTCTTAAAAAATGACGAGTAAGTGGAAGAGTGAGGATGTCAGTGTGCGGAGCTGGAGGGGTTTATGTGTGTCGCCCGAGGCGTTACATGATACCGGAGGATCAGGAGATACTGTTCATTTCGCTGCTTCTGTGCGAAACACAACAGCAAGCTGCGAATTTGGCTCCGTTTTCGTCTGTTTTGCATGATTCACGATGGGTAGCCTATTAATTACAGCGACACAGTCACTGAATTACGCATCCTGATATCTGTTTGCTTTGTCAGTGAATTAATGGTCTCAGTGCATTGTCCGTTTCTTTACACTAGGCTGAAGCATCGCTGTATTGTTTGTCTGGTGTTATTGTATAGCGAAAAAGGAAAGGCAGCATTATTGCATCTCATCTAGCCAAGCTCCCTGTCTAAGTGCCATCACGTGACTTCAGTCCACTCTGGAGAATGGAGTTAAATTTTCCGTACAGGGGAACTGACGTGATTTGATGGGTGACTAGTAATATTTGAATAAGTCAAATATAGCTTTTACAGTCTTTAGTTTAGCACGCCGGTTTGAGCTGAAAAATGACTAGAGAATTGGCTAATGATGTAAACAGATGCAAGGGGGAAAAAAAAAAATATATATATATACATATATATATATACACATATCATGACAAACGAACCAATAAAAATATGCCTAATTTACATAATATTGCACAATAAAAAAAATACATAATAAAATCTCATAACGTCAACTTTATGTCTGCTTTAAGTAACTGATGTATTATATTCATTTTGTCTTAGCCAGTATGCATTTTGTGCATGTGGAATGATATATGAGAAGTTTGTTAATGGGCATCCTCTCACTGTTCTAGGATCTGGAACGCACTTACAGATAATTATGGAAACGTCATGCCTGTGGACTGGAATCAGTCTCGGGCTCGCTCACTTCACCTTCCCACCCTGAACATTGAGGATGGGCCGGTGAGTCAAACATCCTTGTCTCTGTCCCTCAGACCTTCTCATGAGAGTCAGTTAGGTTTCTGATTAGATTCTGATTGGATTTCTGATTATAACTGTTTCTGTCTTTTGCTGCTGTAGAGGGTGAATAGTGTTAATTTGGATGTATCTGATGATGAGGAGGTGAGGGAGCAGATGGACATGCACTCCATCATTGTGTCCTGCATTAACGAGGAGCCCCTCTTCACGGCAGAGCAGGTGCTGTTTCACAGCTTCACTTAAACACAGCAGCAAGCAGCATTTCATAGCTGAGTTTGTAGAAGCCCTGGAATTTAGGCTTCACTTAGGAGTAGAGGTGTAAAAATCCTTCAGTGCGTCGTGATGCATCGATCTGAAAGCGGTGATGGAACTGCACTGATTTTGGAACTTTCACTATCACTAACTAATATTAAATAAAGCATTAACTAAATGTTTGGCCAAAACTAAATTCTCCAGCTGTTTTTTCTCCAGAAAGCTAAGCTTATTGTTTTTATTATCCTTATTCCATAACTGTGTAAAGTAGTTCCTCTAGTTACATTTGCATCTTCAGTCAATTCAAATTGTGGTGAAATTTAAGATTTTATGGTGCAGTATTTTCCCAAATAATCAGGATCAAATATTTACATCTACTGCTTATGAGTAATATTGCATACTGTATATATATTTACATAAAGATGTTTATTGGACCATGCGTTGTCTTGAAGGTGATTGAAGAGATAGAGGAGATGATGCAGGACTCTCCAGACATGGAAGCAGAACACAACTGTCATTCTGACCTGATAAAAAGATCCAGCAGCACCAGCCACAGCTACGAGGAGAGTAAGTGTCTGCCTAATTCAGACTCTGCCACTATGTGTTTATGTTTGTTCTGAGATGTTGTTCTTGTTTTATGTTGACTGTATGTGCCTGCAGGAGTGAGGAACCTCAGGGTTGCGGAGCTGAATGAGTTACTGGAGGAGGTAGAGACTGCTGTCCGCCGCTACTCTGAGGAACTGGTCCAGCAACTAGCTCTGAGAGATGAGCTGGACTTTGAGAAGGAGGTGAAGAACAGTTTCATTTCTGTGCTGATAGACGTGCAGAACCGGCAAAAAGAACATAGAGAACTCTTGAAAAAGAAGAGGAAACTAAAGAATGGAGCCGGATCCCAGCACGGTAGAATGGACAGATTACCAACTAGTGTGAGTAACACAAGACTTCCCATCCGCCTCACGAAAATTGGAATGAATGCGCAATGTATTGCTTGCTTATTGTTAGAGCAGTACTAGCATTCATAAGAGTGCTTCATGATAATATCAGAATCATATGGATATCGGTAGATGTTTGCTTAAAAAATATTAGCATCAGATGCACCATTAAAAAAAAGAATTCCCTGAACTTAACTGAATTATGAACTTTAACTTTTACGTTGGTCCAACTTATCTTAGAGCTGGTTTAAAGTGGTCACTGTAGTGCCCAGTCAGTTTAGAACCTCACTCGACAAAGGAGAATATAGTGGTACGCTCTTATAGTCAATGATGACGAGGCTTGGCGATTAACCAAAATATAGAACGTAATGCATACACCCAACGGAGGACAACTTAGGAGGAAAGACAGCATGGAGATGGTAAATAAAGCAAGAGGAAAGACATGTCTAATATGCAAATAGATGGTGTCAGGAGCCAAAACAGTCATAATAGTTGAGCAATGAGGGATATGTCCTAGTGTTAGTACAACAGACTTAATTTATTTGGGTATTTGTGTCTTATGATACCAAATGGAAATCACGTTAGACTTGGAAGAACACAATTTTATGTCTTTAATTTGACTTTAATTGACTTTTTTAACGTTTGTGATATTTTTGTTCTTTTAATGCTGTTACTTTAAGTTCATTTTAAAAATGGGTCAGTTTAATTAATATCAACTTTATTTGTTTTCTTAACACATGCAAGATCCAGTTTTTAATGTATTGAGTGTGTTTGGATTTGAACAGTATTTCAAACCTATATTTGATGACATAGTTGTGGTACAGAACGATTGGGAAACTCTTCAGCAACGTTCAAGGCATTATGTAGCAGCACGAATCACAGTGTGGTATTTTGTCCATGTCATGCAGACCTAATTTAACCTACTCGTCGCACATTAGAGAGCGACCTTTCCTCCTTCACCACTTGGACCTCCTTTACACTGTGTGATAAGAACCTTTCATTCTCCTCTCCCCTCACTTTTCTTTGCTTTTCTCTGCCTGTTCTGGTGTTTTCAGCGCTTCAGCATGGAGAGCATCTCTACTGCCATTCAAAATGGTTTCCGCCAAACCTTTGGGCATGGTGGCGGGGAGAAACAGGTGGCTATGTCTATTCCTTCCTTCTATGTCCTTTACTCTTCAAAATGAAGGTGCCAGATAGGGTTCATATAGGGTTCACTGGGGCAGTGCCACAGAAGGACAGCTTTTGGTTAGAGCTTCATTGCTTCTCACTGTAAGAAGCTTTGTCCATCCGTTCTTCAGCCACTTCAAAACACTGTATTTTTTCTAAGCCTTCTTTTCACCAGTGTCTTTTCCACTTTCTCACAGTATCTCACTACAGTCATTCCATATGAGAAGAAAGGAGGTCCTCCGTCAGTTGAGGATCTACAAGTTCTCACAAAAAGTGAGTGATGCCTTTGCACTTCTGTGTAGCAGTTAGTGAAGCTTTGTTTCCTCCTCATTTTATTCTTCTTCTTACAGTTCTTCAGGCCATGAGGGATGACAGTGATAAAGTACCCAGTCTTCTCACAGACTACATCCTTAAAGGTAATCATTAATTAAAGCGTCACATCAGAATTTCTATAAGTACAAATGTTACATTGTATTTAATAGTTTCTGCATTGCTGGTAAATAACAATGAAAAGCATCTTTGGTTGTCTTTGCTTTAGTCATCTTGTGTTACACAGAGATGTTTACAAACATGTCAGCCCATCTCTTTTGCTATCATTTCTTTTTTATTTTCTCCGTTCTCTTTCCTCTCTTGTCTGGATTGTCACTGGTAGCTGTTGTCTGATGTGATGGATCGAGGTTTGTAAGAGACTGTGAGGAATTCTGGTGCAGAATTCCATAAGCAAAGCGCCCTCTGCTGGCACTTCACACTAGTGCATCCATGTTTGCTGGTGTTGTGTCTGACGCCGCCTTAGCAACCGATGCAGGGTCACAGCCACACTCTCACCTTCTGTTTAACCTGGTAACAGTCATGGACTGCTACTCTAGTGTTTCACCCACTGTCCCTGTATTCACCTGTAGCACCTTCCTTTTTTTATGGTACCCTCACCTTTTATGCACAGATGTCATCAGTGCTGTCTGTGTCTGGATGGACTCACCAATAATACTGCACGTTTGCACCACAATAGCTTTCCCTGGTAGTTAAATTTAAAGTAATAGTTTACAGAAGAATTAAATTTAGACTGTTTTCCTCTTACCATAATCAAAGTCCATCAGTCAGGACATGTTTGATATCTGAAGTTTACTTATTTAGTTACGTACTGGAGCTACAAGGCTAATGCAGCTAAAATGCAAAAGAAGTCTACGTCACATAAAAATTAAATTATATTAGCCTTAAAGCTCCACTACAACTGCAGAAGCAAATGTCAGATAGCACACATATCTTGGCTGATTAACTAAGTTCAGTGTAGGGGGAAACAGTGTGAATCAGATTTTTGGTGAACCTCTCTTTTAACAATCTGTCCACATTCTCCTGCCTGCTCTCAGGTCTCCCTTTTTTATTTACCTGCCCAAATAATTTGACATTTGACTGATAGATTAACACAGTAATATAATCACTAATGCAATAATCTGTGCTCTCTTTTGCAGTACTTTGCCCCACCTACAAATGACAGGGAGACAGTTGCAGTTGGTTCTGTTTTGACAAAGGACTCATGAAGGATTTTCCAGTGGACGTTCACACTGTGGATTCAACTTTGCACACCAGTCTACTAGTAATACAGGCTGGAAGGTCTCTTAACTGAGTATCTGATTTTTTTTTTGTTTAACAGTTTTTATTTATTTTGTTTTCTTACATGCTCACTGTATGTGACATGCAGTAGTATTTTACTGCTATGTGATGTTATTGTACATCAAAGGATGTAGAATTCAGCTGAAGCAAAAATATGAAGTGTAAAAAAAAAAGTAAGTGCTCTTAAAACCACCTCTGGAATGAAGGCATGTCTTACTGTCTTGGTATGCAGCATCATTTCTACAGTCTGTTTAATGTTTGCGTTTTTGTAAAGTTTACGTCTTTCTATCTTACTGTAAAGTTGCTCCAAGGGGTGTTGTAGTTCCAATCCTAAGGGTTGAGTAGTTTTCCTGTATCTTGAGACCACACTCTGCCTGTGTTACTGAGTGTTCCTGTTCTCAAATGACACATATCCTTGGAGAGAAATTCATTATTAATTCATTAATTTACTCTTTTAACTTTTCAAAAATATTGCCAGTGTAGACCATAATGTCTAAATTTCAAAATGATGTGATAGGAAAAATTTATTTTGGAATAACAAAGATAACCCCCTCAAGTATCTTTGAGTGTATACCTGAATTTTGCTTGCGTGTCTGTTGAAATAAATTTCTGTTGATTTCAGCTGTTTGTATCACAGCTTGTTTATTGTTTCCTTGGGCACCTGTCTATTAATTTATGATGATTTTGTGATACTGCACTATTACATCTGGTAACTCTGAGTTTAAGTTCTTTAAGAGAGTGCCAATTCTAAAAAAACATAAAAAAGGACAAAAACAAATCAGGAAATCATTGCAGATTCTAAATTGTAGAACCTCCAGTTATAGTGGTTGTAGCTCCACTTAATGTATACAATTATACAATTCAAATTTTGCCCTTAATGTAGTGCTGCATACCTCGTAGAATTGTGGCAGTTGTACACAGAAGCCCGGCTGTGAAATTTAGAGTGGCAAATAAAGTGACGCCTGGGGACCTTCTGCTAGTAAGAACACCAGGACAAAGACAAGAGTAGTAAGGCTTTACCTTTTAAAGGAATGTACCTTTTACTGCAAAACTAATTGATTGGCCAAGACATGTTTAGTCTAAAGTTTACTTCTTTGGTTTTGCAGCGGAGCTGTGAGGCTAAAAATCTATTTACATGGCAGTGATTTCTATTGCAGTAGCCTTTTAGCTCCAGTGCAAAGCTAAAGAAGCAAACTTCAGACTTTAAACATGTCTCAGCCTATTGATACATTTCAAGGGTGTAAATCTGACTGTGCAGTGAGCCATTCCTTTAACCTGGAGAGCCATAGTGGTCCCATTAAGGTTGATGCACAGGTTTTTTTTTTTGTTTTTTTTTAATTTTTGTTTTTCTCTAGTAACCTTTCTTACATTCCTTCGTGAGGCAAAAAGAAAAGCAGCGACATACAAACATCATTATTTATTGGACATACAGGTGCTTTTGATTTCTGGTCAGATGGCTTAATTGAAAGCTCAGATTCTGTTATTATAGACAGGCAAAACTTACCGTTTGTTCTGAGGACACTGAACAAAGATGAATAAAACATCGCAGGGAGAACCATCATCTCTTCATCCAGTACAATGACAAGTATAATGACAGCCTGTCCTCTTTTCTGGTCCATTTTCACCAGTCCATCATGCAGTCACAGCCTTATCGGCAGGCAATATCCATGACGCCAGCAAGCATGCTCATCTTTTAATTTACTCAGCAAAAAAAATATATATATATGTATAGACGTTTATACAACAGCAACTCTACATAATGTCACACAAACCTACATTCAAACCATGAAGCGATGCTGTACCAAGGGCAGCATATGTTTTGACTCAACAGGTCATCAGACTGCATGTCTGTTTCGGGTATCGCTCCAGTCCGGAGAGTTCAGTATCATTCCAGGCCCTCTGTGTGGCTATAGGAGGAGCTATAGGTGCCCTTTGAGGGCAGAAGGGGAGACGGAGGGAAGGGTTTCTTTTTAGCGACGCTGTTCATGGTCACTCAATTGAGCAGTGCCTCCTCTCTCTTGTGCATATACAGTATACATTTAAATTATACAGGTAGCAGCAGCACCCCCGAAAGCGAGGGGTTAAGGGGCTGAGGGGTGAGAGGAATAAGGGTGTGTAATTGGAGGGGATCACTGTGCAGCTCCTCTCTATACTGCTCCAGGGTCTCTGCTCTGGGCCCGTCTGCGGCGCTGTTCCGTTTTGTTCCTGTTTTCAGACTCCTGTCGCTCGCCCATCTCCCTCTCCCGCTCTCGCTCCCTCTTCCTCTCTCGACGGCCCTCGCCGCTTGCCTTGTCTTTCCGATTGTTCCGATTCTTCCGCTCTCCTTTATGTGAGCCTTTGTCTTTTCCTGGTAAAAGAGGCACAATCAACATTAGCTGTACTCTGTAACAGACATGTCAGCATATCGGAGACTAAAGCAAGCATAGTCAACATCAGCTATAGTCTATATAAAAGACATCCCACAGTCTTGAACAAGCAGAATCAACATTAGCAATAGTCTGTATTAGATAAATCAGAGACTAGAGCAAGTGGAATCAAGATTAGCTACAGCCTATATAAAACATATGCCACAAACAAGTAGAATCAACTTTGGCTATAGTCTGTATATCCCAGAGTCTTAAACAAGCAGAATCAACTTCAGCTGTGGTACATAGCAGTAAGTGTATTTCGTCTGTATAAAACTGTATGAAAACTATGTACCATTAGAGCAAAGATAAACATTAATACAGTAAAATGTAACACAAAGTTAGTTGTTGGCTGAAAGGATTTTGTTAGAAGAACACAAATTTCATGACTTCTCTGTAAACTTCACTCCATTCTACAGCATACATTTGTTTAATTTCCTCACCTGCACACCTAATTTAACCAACTAGGTGTTGCATGGTAACCATAACGCTTTAGAAGTAGTTAACACACTCACACACAATTGCAATGCATTGTTTATTTGTATTTACTTTGGTGTTAAGTATTTTTTTTCCAACAAATAAATATAAATTGTTGCTGCCAGATAAACAGCATTAACATATCATTTTCTCATATGTCTAAGACCTTTGCACTGTTCTGTATATGATATATCATAGCAGCACCAACATTAGTTGTAAGTTTTAAGTACCTGAAAAAATAGAATTACAAAGCAGTTTATCTGTAGAATAAGTGTTTATTTGTTTAGAAAAACACTAACATTACACTAAATACAAGTAAAAATAGTACAATACGTGGTTTTATGTTTGTGCGAATGTTTGTTTAACCATTTCCAAACCTCTCCTCATCTCCTAGTATTGTAGTTTTCATCCCATACCTGCTTTGGCTAATCAATACTTCATTATGTTTAATAAAGTATGCTGGTTTTGGAATTTAATCAGTCTGTGCGATGGCTGGGGGCTTCCAGGAAACATCTGGAACCAAAGTCTTGAAATTACCTCACAAGATATTGCCTACCTTTTCGAAAATAAGAAGTGCTTGTTACTTTTTACTGTATTTGTGTTTATTTGCATCTATTCTAATGATTGTAAAGATGAGTGAAGTTCACAGAGAAGTTAGGAGCCAATCTTGGGTTCTGCTAACTATATTTGTCAAGCAAGAATATTAGTAACTTGTAAGTCAATAAATTCTTATTACTTTTATACAGGTGAAACACACTTTCTGCTGCCATCTTGAACTTGTGCACAGTATGTACTACAGCTAAAGTTGATTATGCTTGTTTAAGACTCTGGGCTTTTATCTTTTATCTCTACAAGCAAAAACACACTTACTGCCAAGATAAATGGTTTTGGCTTAGGTGCCTAAGACTTTTGCACAGTCCTGTGCACAGTAACAGCTGTGAATTATTCAGTAACTACTACACTACTGTGAAACTAATGTGTAAGTTATGTAGCTGTGTGAGTGGAGAACTGAGCTGGACTCTTTTGAAAGGTTTGAAAGGTTAAACAAACATAATCAACATTACCTGTAGTCTATATATAACATATACCATGCTTAAACAAGCACATTCAGCATTTGCTGCACAATCATTATTTATGAGCCTGAATTCAGTTAGGTCATTAGAATTTCTTTTGATCCACATAGTTTAGATAACTGCTCACTTTTGGAGTTGACTGCCACTGAGATTTTTTCCACAGACAGCTTTTCCCTTAAATGGGGTTTTAAAATGCAAGTTTAACACCTATTCCTTCACATATTCAGGTAGAGCTACTTGGTCTTTCCATGCCCCATGAGAGCCTATGCATGTCTGTGTTCTTTACTCATAAAGAACAGCATGAGCCAATTAAAAGTAGCATAAACAGCTAAATGGGTTTTATTCCAAAAGTAACATGTACACAGGCCATAACTCAAACGCATCTGTTGAGAAATGAACCTGTGTAACAGTATTTAGGATGGGGAAATATGATTTAATGCGAAATATCTGAATGCACGATTCTAAGAGCAGCTGTTCTTAGAGCAACCACAAGATGTCAATCTTGCTCAACAACCTCTTCCCATGCGTTTTCACTTTTTTTGTTGTTTTTTTATCAGTGCACTTGGCAAATAATGCTTCTCTTTTCTGACGGTATTTGTCAAAAATAGAGAACCCTAAAATAAAATTCTGTTGATGTTGCTTTATCTGTTGCTCAACACTCACAGCAAGCCAATTTCAATTCTTGTCGGAGGCTTATCAGTGGGTGAGTGGAGCAAGGCCGAGCTCTGTTGTGTGGAGGATTGGAAAAGTGCTGAGGTGGACACACAGCCCCCCTCTCCTCCCCTCTCGGCCCTCCGCTCGGACTCTATTAATCAGCGCTGTTCTCTCTGGTGGTGGGGGGATCAGGGCAGGCTGCCCGCTGCAGCCCACACTGACCCACACATTCCTGGGGTTCAGCCAGAGCGATACGGGGCCCTACCAGCCACGGCTGTTTAGAATAGGAGCAGAAATAATGAAGAGTGCGAGTGTCGGCAGTGAGGAGACACAACTGCTTGTCTATCTCTTACTTCCTCTCTTCCTCTC
>JAILXH010126775.1:12515-23801 GCA_023558415.1 Piaractus mesopotamicus
ATGTTGAAAAAACATTAGTCTTAAATTGTTGCATTATTTGTTTGTGCAGTCTTTTCCTCTCCTCATCTTTACTTCTGAAAGACTCAGCCTCTCTGGCATGCTCTTTTTATACCCAAACATGTTAACGATCTGTTGCCAGATTTTTTTAGCATTGCACAACTTTACCAGCCTTTTATTGTCCCCGTCCCAACTGTACTATTTTCTATGATTTCTATGATTAAAATGATTTGCACATCATCGAATTTTGTTTTTATTTGCATTCCCAACTTTTTTGGAAATGGGGTTGTACTAAATCTAGTCCTTTTTGGGAAACAGTATGGTATCAAAATAACATACCTAGCGGAAAAAAGAGATGAGGCTCAGAAACAAGCCCTTGGAAAGATCTTTAAAAGCATAAAAGCAGTAAGAGAACTCACACAGCACCAATACCCACCTTCCACATTTGCCTGTCCTGCCTGGCTGCGCCTGGGCCTGCTCCGAAAAGCTAGGCGACAGCATTTTGGCCGCTGAGTCATTCTACAGAAACGCTCTTCTATCTATCCATAGGTGTGTCACTGGTGTTACCAACCTTAATTGGTTTTACATATAAGACAGGTAACAACAGTGACAGTAACACCAGTGACATATTTGATAAAAAATGTATTTTATAAAATGGCTGCTACAGAGGATCAAACCACATGTTGTTAGTCATGGAATATCCACTTAAATATGTAATTTAATCCATTGACCTAAGAATAAAGTAGGTCATACCAGTGACGTTAACTAAAAGCTTCATATGAAATCATGAGCTAAATGAGAACATTTCTGATAACTGAAAAGACACAGTGGACTTACCATGTGCTTTTTTCATAGATCCTCAGAAAATAAGTAAAAGGAAGTCAAGTCATTAGTGTGATTCTTATTTCAACATAAGAGATTTTTTGTTACGCGGTAACGCCAGTGACACGACTTCTGGGGACAACAACTTTCATTATGTATTTTATAATATTATTTTATGTATTTTAAAATATTTATATTTATAATATGCATTTGTCTTCTTTTATGTCATTTAATTTATTTCATAGTTATGTCTAGTTTATTGTAGTTAAAATTGCAGAAAAATGTGTTTTTTCTTAAAAATATGGCACTTACCCTTTACACATGACTGTGGGGACAAGCACTTCTGTGGTGCTTGGAATTGGAACATGGCTTTTAAGTGTAATATATCTCTAAACGCTAGGGACACAAAAATAGAATAACCCAGCTCGCTTGCTTCACTTGTGTTAGGGGTTGTACTTCGAACATTAAAAGAGCACACACTTGAGGGAGGTGGGTATAGAGGGCTGTATGCTTGTTTGCAGTGGACTTTGGTGCAATCCAGCACCACAAGTTTGACAGGTTGTATTCTTGGCTCAAGATCATGTCTGGCTCCGCAAGATTGCAGTGTACAAAAATGATCCACAGTTAGCACTGTATGTTTGAGTTCACATTTCAGCAAGATTACTTTTTACAGGGGGTGTAGTGAGTGGATTCCTTGAAACTTCTGATTAGCCCTCAGTCTTTAGTGTCACAATGCCAGTGGAGGATTTTGTTTGTGCTAAAGGTGTTTGACCACAGTCTGGGCCATCCTCAGTCAGGCTTTCATCAGATGAGAGCTTGGACTTGGATTGTGTAAGCTTTTGTCTAGAGAAATGAAATAGATGAATAGATGAAGAAGTTGTTTATTTGTAAAACTGTTGTGAAACAGTATTGATCTTCTTAAGAAATAGACCACCTTGTCTGACTGATAGTCTTTCCTAGTTAGAGAACAAAAACAGATCATTTTATTTTTTTTTTTATTATACCATATTTGCTGATTCCTGTCAAGTACCTTGGCCCTTAGAAGCTGAGTTATTACTTCTGTTTTGCAATACTGTTTAAATGCAGTACTGCAATTACAAAGCTATGTATTCAATTACACAAAGTTATACAATGAATTACAATTATGTTCAACTTACATTCTGTATCAACAGGTTTAAGTCTTCACAGTTAAGTTGGCTTGGAAAAGCCAACTTACTGTTCTTCATAATCATCTTATCATTATTATTATTATAAAGTTGGCTTGGAAAAGCCTACTTACCGTTTTTCATAATCATCTTCTTATTATTCCACACTCAAAATCAAAACCGTTTCTACTCCTACAGTTTTTAACATAGAACGATGAAACTTTGGAGGATTGTAGACATCATAGCCAAACAGTGTACTTGTGCTTTTTGGACCAATCCAATGTATGGTTTTCGTACATCGGATGTTCAATGGCCTTTTTTTCCCATAGGAAAAAAATGGTCTAATGTTTGGGACATTCAATCTAAATGTCACAAGTGATTAGATGTCACAATAATGAATTAAAGTTAGCACTGCATTTAAGATAGCAGTGAATTCAAGGGGACAACGTATTTAAAGTAGCAATGAATTTAAGGTAGCATGAGATTAAAGGTGGCAGTGGATTTAAGGAAGCAGTGAATTTAAGGTAGCAAAAGATTTCAGGTACCAGTAAATTAATGGTGGCAATGAATTAAAGATAGCAGTGGATTTGAGGTGGCATTGGACTGAATGTAGCAATGGATTTAAGGTATCAGTGGATTTAAAGTGTTATCGTATTTAAGGTAGCTAATGATTTTAGGTAGCAGTATATTTAAAGTTGCATGAGGTTTAAGTTAGCAGTGGATTTAAGGAGTGTGTTTGAAGAGGCACTGTATTCAAGAAGGCAGTGTATTTAATGAAGCAATTAATTAAAGGTAGTGGGAGATTCAAAGTGGCAGTGTATTTAAAGTAGAAAAGGATTTAAGGCAGCAGTTGATTTAAGATAGCAGGAGATTTAAGGTTGCAGTGGATATAAGGTAGAAATAGATATCAGGTATCAGTGCATTTAAGGAGGCATTGAGTTTAAAAGAGCAGTGAATTTAAGGTATCAATTAATTTAAGGTAGCAGGAGGTTTAAAGTGGCAGTGAATTTAAGGTAGCAGCAGATTTAAAGTGGCAATGGATTTTAAGGTATCAGAAGATTTAAGGTACCAGTGGATTATATCCACTGCTACCTTAAACACACTGCCACTTCTATGAGCAGGATATTTCAGGTGGCAGTGAAATTGAGGAATCAGTGGATTTAGGGTGGCAATGGATTTTAAGTCCGAAATAGATTTAAGGTTGCAGAAGAAGGTTGAAGGAGGCACTAGATTTAAGGGAGCAGTGGATTTCATAGCATAGCACAGCAACCACCTTGTAACACCTTAGCAACAACCTGGGAAACCATAGCAACTACCTAGCAACACCTTACCAACCACATTGGATACCATAGCAACCACCTAGCAACATCTAAGCGACGCTTGGCTGGATGTTTTTGGTTGGTGGACTATTCTCAACCGAGCAGTGACATTATGGTGTGTAAAACTTGAAAGTTTTAAAATGTGGCGTTACTGCTGCATTGTGTTGGTTTTAACGTCAACTCTCAGAAAAAAAGTCAATATTGTGATATGTACCAGTGTGTCTCAACCTGTGGGCCGCGAAGCACCCGCTAATGGTCCGTGGGCCTGTACTCAGGGGGAAGCAGTGTAATGAGGTGGAAAACTCAGACGCTCGCAGATAATAAGAGAAAGTCAGGCTGTAATGTCAGAATCGCGATCCAAAAACGTGGTCAGAGCACAGGCAGAGGTCAAATCCAGAAATGACAAGACACAAAAACACAAACATAACTAGACAACCAAAGTCCAAGGGGCAAAGGCAAAAAGGGCAAAAGTCAAAATACCAAAACACAGTCAGAACCAGAAAAATCACAGAAACAGATGAAGAACGCTCAGTAGCTCTTAGGACAAGAAGCAATACATCGCAACAAACTAGTCTACAAGCCCAGGCTTTATACTAACACTAATCATATGAAAACAGGTGTAACCAGTTAATACTCCGGAGACAGAGAGTGATGATTGGAGCGAGATAGAGGGCTGCAGATCATGTGATCCCCTGGGTTTTTTGGGAAATTAAGTCTTAAGAGACCTCTGAGCCCGAGGGATGCATGACAGTACCCCCCACCGAAATGTCCGGGGTGGCCTCGGAATGAGGCCGGCCAGGACGACCACCATGACCCCGACCAGAGATCTAAACAGGAGCAGACCCAAAGCTGCCGCGTCGCTGGACAGATGGGGTCCGTCTATGACGGCCCCTAAGACGAGCAGGGAGCGAGCTGGAAAGCACTTTCCGTGGTCGACCCCTGGGACAAGGAGCAGGTTTAGTCGGATGCCGACTATGAAAATTAGCAATTAGACCAGGATCCACAATGTCTCGAGTTGACACCCAACACTGCTCCTCCGGGCCATACCCCTCCCATTCTACCAGATACTGGAGCTCTCCTCCGTGTCTCCGGGAATCCAGCAACCGACGGACAGCATAAATGAGCGCTCCATCTATCTCCCCCGGCGGGGTCAGAGTGATGTCTGGCGTAGCCTCATCCAAAGGCCCTAAAACAACAGGTCAAGTCAAGTCAAAAGGCTTTTATCGTCATTCCATCTATGTACAAGTACACAGTAGAGTGAAATTACGTTCCTCCAGGGAACACGGTGCAACATGGAACAAAATAGACAGTACAAAGTGCAAACGTGCAGAAGTAAGTGTGCAAAAAAATTTGACTAGAAACAATACAATAAATACGATAAATAAAACAGACATTAGACACAGTAAACAGACAGGACAGTGCACCATAGACACAGCACTCATTTTTGAGCATGAGGTAGTCAGAATAAGGTGTAAAGATTATTTAACATGCTGTGATTTGTGAGAATACGCAGTCAGATTATAACATACGTGAGCACAGCAGTTCCTGAGGTAGGATATACACAGTACTTGAGTAAATAAACTAAACACAGTGTTAGCAGCAATGTTCCAGATACTGCAAAATAGAGCATCAAAAGAGGAATGTGTGTGGTGTTGAATGCTGAACTGAAGTCTATGAACAGCATTCTGACATAGGTGTCTTTATTGTCTAGGTGGGTGAGAGCCAGGTGGAGTGTGGTGGAGATGGTGTCTTCTGTTGAGTGGTTGGGGCGATATGCAAATTGCAGCGAAGCACGTTGGAACGACTGCAGTGCTCAGAGAGACGTTGAATATGTCTGTGAGTACATCAGCCAGCTGTTCAGCGCATTCACTGAGCTCTCTGCCCGGTATGCTGTCAGATCCTGGGGCTTTTCATGGATTGACTCTATGTAGAGTTCTCCGCACATCAGCAGTGGACAGACACAGTACATGTTCATTTGGAGGAGGTGTTGTTTTCCTTGCTGTCATGCCGTTCTGTGGTTCAAACTGGGCATAGAAGCTATTAAATGCTCTGGAAGGGAGGCATGGATGCCCTGCCACATGTTCTGTGTCAGCAGTGTCTTGAAAATGTTAATGGATTTTCTTTGAGTAGGTGCGCTTTGCCTCTCTGATGGCTCAGGAAAGCTTGGAATTTTTCCTATCATGTCTCTTAGAACACTCATAACCGTCCTTAATTTTGATCAAGTTGTGAGCACTCCGGAGATCTAATTTATTGAAATACTTGGCTCCTTTTAACTGTTCTAATGCAACTGGAATGATGGGAAGAGGATATAGATAAGTCTTAGTGATCTGGTTGAAGCCCTTGTAATCTATACAAGGGCTCCATCTTTTTCTTTACAAAAAAGATCCCTGAAGCTGCAAGTGAAGTGGAGTGTCAAATGAAACCTTGGTCTAGGGCTTCTTGGATGTATGTGTCCATAGCTCATTCTTATTTTTGTGTCAGGGGGTAAACTCGGGATTTGGGCAGGACAGGATTTTCAACTAAATCAATAGCACAATCATATGGGCGGTGAGGAGGTAATTTTGTGACATTAGTTTAATTAGACACCTCTTGTAAATCAGAGTATTCAGGGGGAATGCTAAGGGAGGTATCAACATTGGGGCTGTCCACCAAAGTGGATCTAACAACTACCATGGGGGTGGTAATACAATTTTGGAAACACTCAGCTTATTTTAAAATTTCATGTTCAGGCCAGGAAATTGTGGGGTCATGTTTCTCTAACCAGGGCAAGCCTACAATAATCTCAAATTCAGAGTGATCCAGAATCAAAAAGGAGATGAGTTCACTGTGAAGAGCGCTGGTTTCCAGAAGCACCGCTTCAGTCCTTGTAGCAATGGATTCAGCTCCTACAGGACCTCTGTCCAGGGCTGCTATCTACAATGGGGTGTTTAAGGCCTCCACAGGAATTCATATTTGTTCCACAAAATAAGAATGGATGAAGTTACCCTCAGCGCCGGAATCTATAAGGGCTGAAACAACAAGAGAAACCTGGTGACAGCCAACAATAACAGGTAACAAAGGATTTTGAATTGTATTCTCCACGTGCTTTCCAGGGGTCGGCACCAAAGTTTTGTGTGGACGGGCTCTGCAGTCACGGATGAGATGACCAAGACAACCACAATACAGACATAGGCCTCTTGTCAGCTGACTGAGCCTTTCCTCCTTGGACAGACGCCAATAGTCACTCTGCATGGGTTTATCATCTTCTTTGTTTTCTATGGACTCATGGACTGTCCATGTTCTTGTAGCCACTCTGTTTTGTTTAATATTACGTTTGCCACAATTATTTATGAGCTGATCTAGATGTATAGACAGAGTTATAAGTTGATCCAGTGTCAGGTCATCATCTCTACATGCCATTTCAGTCAGGATCTCAGAGTTCAGTCCTTGATGATACATAATCAAAAGAGCAGCCTCGTTCCACCCACTACCAGCCGCCAGGTTATGAAATTCTAACGCATACTCTGCTACAGAGTGACTACCCTGTCATAGTTTACACAACAATTCTCCACTCAACTTGCCTTCATGAGGGTGATCAAAAACCAGTTAAAATTCCTTCAAAAACTGAGCATAAGAAACTGAGTGGATTCTTTGCCAGCTCGCAGTAGCCCACTTTAGTGCTCTATCGGATAAACGTGAGACTGAAAATGAGATTTTAGCCTGATCTGAGCTAACTGGAGAGTGATCGAACAAAATAGAGCACTGCAACAAAAATCCCCAGCACTTCTCTGGGTCTCCATCAAATTTCTCAGGTTTACTTACTGGAACCCGTGAAGTGGGGTTTAAGGTCTGAAGCTGGTCGGCTAGATGTTAGAATCGCGATCCAAAAACGTGGTCAGAGAACAGGCAGAGGTCGAATCCAGAAATGACAAAAGACACAAAAACACAAACATAACTAGACAACCAAAGTCCAAGGGGCAAAGGCAAAAAGGGCAAAAGTCAAAATACCAAAACACAGTCAGAACCAGAAAAATCACAGAAACAGATGAAGAACACTCAGTCGCTCTTAGGACAAGAAGCAATATCTCACAACAAACTAGTCTACAAGCCCAGGCTTTATACTAACACTAATCATATGAAAACAGGTGTAACCAGTTAATACTCCGGAGACAGAGAGCGATGATTGGAGCAAGATAGAGGGCTGCAGATCATGTGATCCCCCTGGAGATTCTGGGAAATGGAGTCCTTAGAGACCTCTGAGCCCGAGGCATAAAAATGGAAAAAAAGATTGACATAACAATTACAAATTTAAATCTGATCTTTTTTCAGGTCCTAATTCTCAGGTTTTCAGTGTCAGCACCTAAGAAATAAAAAGAAATTTGCATTTAAAAAAGTTGATTTTAATTTTCATGTGGGCCGCCGTGTTTTGTAGCCATAAACAGGAAAGCCTTGAGATGGAAAAGACTGGGAGCCTTTGATTTTTACTGTGTATTGTGAAAATGTCTTCAGGTTTTGTGAGGTTATATTTTTGATATATCGCTTACCTCTGGTAGGTCAGCCTAATAAACTTGCAACTGAGTGTATATGAACCAATACAGGACCTACAGTCATGGCCAGAAATATGTGATAGATAATTTACCAATTCTTTGAGAATTTATTTTATTGACACATGTATGTGCTTTTTTTATTCACATGTGTATTTCTTTTGTTTGCACTGAAACAACAAAAACAAGCAATAAAACTGAATTTGAACTTATTCTATAAAGAACACTGAAAATAGACAGGATAACTTTGTCGGTGCCCTCCTTTAATTTGTAATTAAACATAGCTTTGACAAGTCACAGGTATAGAAAATACAAAAAAAAAATCATAGTTTTAACTAGTTTAAACTAAAAAGTTGGGTCAAACTCTGTGTTGTGTGCCTGTGAGTACAACACTGAGCATGGAAAAACAAAAGAAAAGGCACTGTAGTTAACCTCTCTGGACATGGACAGAAAAGAAAAGTTGATCAGAGCGAAGAGTTGTTTGAATAGTGCAAGAAAAAAAAAAAGCAAAAAAAAAAGCCAGACTTCAATATGCAGAAACTTACCTTAGGAAGCCAAAATCCTTCTTCGTAAACAGGTGAAACCAAAATAGAACTTTTTGTAAAGCGCACCATTGTTCTTTTTACAGAAAAAGTAAGGACTTTAAAGTACAAACACAGTCCCTATGATCAAACATGGAGTAGGTTCACAGATGTTTTGGGGTTGCTTCTGGCACTGGGTGCCCTGAATGTGTGCATGGCATCATGAAATTCAAACACTACCACAGAATTTTGAGGTACTACGAAGGGCCCAGTGTCAGTAAGCTGGGAGTACATTAGTGGTCATAAGTTTTTCAGAAGAATAAAGACCCAAAGCATCCATCAAAAAGCGCCCAGAAATTGTTTAAAACAGTGACGTGATTCACACATCAGATCACTCATCAGACTCTGCCCTCACCATCCAGAGTGATCCACTTGTGACCATCAGTCCTCAGATTGACTCAGACTCAGAAATTTACAGCTAAATACATATAAATACGTGACTCAAATGCAGTCAATAACCAATAGAATGAATCACCATCATTGTTATTGAACTTTCAGCTCACAGACACTGCAGACTAACAATTTATGAAAAGGTATCTGAGGTACCAATTGTTTTTAAGATCTCTATAAGCAAAGAATTACAAAATTTTGCGAGCGCTAGGTAAATTTTAGTTTAAAAATGACCCAAATCCATAAAGATATCAAATTTCTGTTAGCATTTACATGTCAAATAATGGCATATCCGAGTAGCCCAGGGTCTCCTGAAAATAACAACACATGGCATGTGTGACTGTCTCATGTGAATACTTTTGCAGTTGTAATTGTAATTGACCCAAAATACCAAAATAATTCCCCAAAATTCTAGGGTTCTAACGGTTAATTTTGATTTGTTAAATGAGCATGGTGCAGGTACTAAAACTAGACAGATAGAACTTTATTGATCTTGAAGGGAAATTGCAGTGTTACAAAAGCAAGACGTACTCGAACACAAACCTATTTTATATGAGGCAGAAATAAAACTACACATAAATTAGGCAGAACTAGAAAAGGACATAAATTAGAGTAAAATATGAGAGAATAAGAAGTATACCTATTGGCATTGGCAAAGTTACATAAGCATATAAGACAGATTGTTGTATTTACATGACAGCAGGTTGCGCACTAAATGGTATGAGGTAGCCTGAAACACAATGAGTATGAAAATAACTAGGAGTAGCAGCAGTGTCACAGGGCACTCTTTAACACAGCACAGCTGTAGCAGTCTGACACTGAATGTGCTTCTCTGTTTTTCCAGTGTAGTATGCAAAGGGTGTAAGGTATTTGTTCAAGATCGCTAACAGCTTGTTGAGAGTCCCTTGTTCTGCCACAACCTCCCAAGAGTCCAGCTTGACTCCCACAAGTTTGTTTAATTTGTTCACAGCACTTTTGGTAATGCTGTTGCCCCAGCAGACCCTTTCTACCATCATTTGCTGAATCAGACCCCACCTCTCTCCCCCACACACCCCAAAAAATACAAAGAAGTCAAAGTCAAGTCAAAGTTTATTTATACAGCGCTTTTTACAACAGGTGTCACAAAGCAGCTTTACAGAAAAATCTGGGTCCAAGCCCTCATGAGCACGCCAATGGCAACAGTGGCAAGGAAAAACTCCGTAAGAGCAAAAGGAAGAAACCTTGAGAGGAACTAAGACTCAAAAGGGGAACCCATCCTCCTCTGGTCGACACCGGATAGCAAACAGCATTAGTATAAAATATTATATTGCAAAATGGGGAAAACAGGCAGAGCAATGGTTAATTAGATTAGTTTCAGTTTATGCAGCAGCAGCAGCAGCATCAGACCGCACAGAATGGTGAGTTATTCAACTTGGCAAAGAAAAGGAAAACACACAGAGAGTTAGTTCTGTAAAGAGTGACTGATCACAGATTACAGTATTAACAGAGTGCAGCACAGACTCCGGCAGGTCTAGTTATTACAGCCTAACTAAAAGGGAGAAACCAGAAAGGTAACAGAGACATGAGGGCTCCCTGAGATGTCAGCGCCCCTCTGCTCCACCGTCAGCAAACCTGAGTGAACGCGTGAGAGCAGCGGGACGACAGCACCAACACTCACAGTTTACCATAATACTCTATGTGACACCTTCACTTCTTTTGAGGTTCTTTCCATCAACATTACAAATCCGGCCACAAAAAAGAACACATTTTCATTATTTAACATTTACAGACCACCAGGACCCTACTCAGAATTTATAAAAGAATTTAGTGATTTCGCTGCAATCCTAGCTGTGTGCAATGATAAAGTAATGATTGTAGGAGATTTCAATATCCATTTTGAGAAGACAGATGACCCACTAAAAAAGGCATTTACTTCAATCCTAGACTCTGTTGTTATTACCCAAAATGTAACAGGGCCTACACACTACTGTAGTCACACTTTAGACCTAGTTTTGACACTCGGACTTAACATAGACAGGCTTAATATCCTACCGCAAACCTCAGTAATCTCCGACCATTACCTAATTTCTTATGAGCTACGTCTTAGCCAAAATATATGTACGTCCCCTCGCTATTCTACAAAGCGCGCAATAAAACCATTTACCGCCCTACAATTCGTAGAAAACCTCCCAGAACTAACAACCCTAGCCTCCACTCCATCAGACCCAATGGAGCTAGATGTATTAACCGACTATTTAGAAAACACCTTTCGATCTACTTCAGAAAATGTGGCGCCACTTAAAATCAAAAGGATAAGACAGAAAAAGCTCGCCCCATGGTACAATGATAAAACCCGCACCTTAAAACAAACAGTACGGAAACTAGAGCGGAAATGGCGATCAACCAAGCTGGAAGTGTTCCACGTTGCCTGGAAGGACAGCCTTATAGAGTATAGAAATGCTCTCACTAAAGCTCGCTCAGCATATCTGGCCTCGCTGATTGAGAATAATAAATATAATCCTAGAGTACT
>JAILXH010126831.1:15784-30362 GCA_023558415.1 Piaractus mesopotamicus
CATTTAAGTAACTCAGATTACTTGGATCATGAGAAGAAGAAAATGCAACCAACATCTAAGACTTAATGTTGGAGGTGAGGAAAAGCATCTGTGCAGATTTCTGTGAAAACTAAAAAAAAACCCCAAAAAACAAACCAAAAAAAAAAACGAAAGAGAGTCTCCAGAAAATAATGAAAGCTATAATAAAGGCAAAGAGTCAACACACTAAATACTAAAATTTAATATTATATTTGAGGATTTGGTGTAATTTTCTGTGTTTTTGCTGTTTTTCCTGATGCTGAAAAATTAAATAAATTAAGGGTGGTCTCTGAGTTTTGCAGAGTCTTGTATATTCAAACATTGAAATCACATGATCGATCTTTTTTCCCCACACAGTCATTACTAATATCACTGAAGCTGAATGTCAGTGCTGTTGCAAGTATGTAAAGCCTTTGACAAGAGAACAATTACAACAAATGAACATACTCACAGAACTCCACATACATATATACAGAACTGTGAGGACCCTTGAGAAATAAATAAATAATAGTATTCTGTATCAGCTAGATGGAAAATGATTGGGATTTTGTCAAAGTTAAGGGTCTTCATCAAATGCTAATGAGCATAATCAAATTCAAGTGACTTTAAGAAGTAGTAAAGAGGTGATGGCATTAACCAGCATGCCCACAGGACAAACGGCTTTCATAACTTTTCTGTACGAACACTACTGAGTCCAGCCCGTGTGTTAAACCATCTCACTTCAGTAGACTGAGCGTGGGAGTTTCAGGAACATGTCTGATGACATCATAGATGGTGGTATGCAAATCTTTGACAGAGTCGAGCCGCGCCAGAGATCTGCACGACGCCTGGGAATGAAAAGAGAACACATCACGGCCAATCCTGTGAAAAACAACTTGTTACGAACACACTAGAGGCTTTATTTGGGTCAGCTGACTCACATGGTTAGACTCCATTTTCCCAGGTATGGAGACGAACTCATAGATGCCGAAGTCTTCAGTAGCGTCCTCATGACCTATCAGAACAGGACAAGGGTTACCTGACGGCCTAAATGTATGCAGCAGCAATAAATATGCAGTTGAAGACTAGAGCACTTTTATACAATAAACTGTTGTATAAAAATTAATGTGACAAAAATGTAATATACAAGAAGAGACTGTGCTTTTAGACATTAAATGCTTTCTTTCAAAACAAAAAAGGCCAATTAAAAAGAGTCATAAAGTTATTCATTTTTCTGTGTCAAAAAAAGCCATTACTGAGAAAAGGAAACGATCTTTGGAAGTAACAGAAAACAGTATGGACTGACCACCCAACTGTCCAGTGTATTTGGGATTACATAGATTGTGAGAAGCAATGGATTGTGAGAATGCAACCAAGTTCTAAGGCTGAACTTTGAGATTTGGGAAAAAATTCCTTTAGGGTTCTTTGAAAAACTGAAAGCAAGCGTCTCAAAAAGAATGGAAGCTGTAATAAAGGCAAAGGGTGGATACACTAGATAATGATAAACTGATGTTATTTTTAGTTGTTTGGTTTTTGTGTAATTTTTTAACTATATCTATTTTTTTCCCTGGCTCTGAAAAATGAATAAAATGACTTTCTGTACTTAAAGGGCCAATATCTTGGAAAAAAAAAAAAAGAAGAAGAATAAAACACTTAATATAGTTTGCAGACGCTGTTAACCCCTTATAATGCTCTGGGCCCGCCAGCAGGCCCAAAGTTTTATTACATCCTTATATAAAATAAGAAATGAATAAATAATAAGCCTTAGTATTTAATACGTCTTGGATTTTGGTGACATTCATTTTGAGTGGTCCTTTTAAACTAAAAAAAAAACCCCAAAAAAACACTCAACTGACTCTCAGTAACATGTCAAAAACATATGAGGGTTAGGATCAGGTTCTGGGTTGAAGTTAAGGTTAGGGGGTTAGGATTAGGGCCAGGGTTAGGGTTAGATTGTGGGTAAGGTTAGGTTTTGCATAATGGAGGTAACATATTAACAATACATCTACTTAATGTAAGTAATGTGTCAACAGAACATCTACAACATATTTACTTCAATGTATTCAGACGCTTCATTACTGCTACTTCACTGATATGTTGTTGATGTGTTACTGATAATCTGTTAAAATAACCACTCCAAATAAAGTGTTACTATGATTTTGAAGGGTTTAAGTTTCAAAACATACTGGTCACTCCACAGCTTCACCTACGCTAAACTTTAAATATAATATTTAATTCACAGTTTTTGGAAAGTCGTGGAAAATAATCCATTTACATATATCTACCTGTACAAAACAGAGGTTTGTTTTACATACATCAGTTTAAAGGGCAGAGTAACAAAAACAGCCTGTTAGAAAATGTAAAAATCTTGTAAAAACACATTATGACTGTATCTACTGGTTAATTTATGGGAAAAATAATATAATTTCTGTGAGGTGTTATATAAATAAAGATATTATTATTATTACAAAATTTTTAGAGGTATTGTTTTTGAAATTACTATTATTAACCTATTTACCACTTGTCTACTTGTCTTTTCTTTTCAGTGCATGCTCTCCAAACAGCCTGCACTTCCACCGAACAGTCAATAACCCTGCGCTACAGTTGTACTCTATAAACCGACTACAGACAAGGGACTAAACAGATGTCTGTATGTTTCAGCAAACAAGAAAACACATTTGTGCAATAGGTGACTGAAACCAGCCAGGTATAATTATGGTAATTGTTTTGAGCTGATAGAAGGGCTGCAGTGTGTTTGACCAGAGGCTATGTACACAGCACTGCTTGACAACACACAGCAGTCACATTAGAGTATGAACCATGCAAGACACCCACCTGAGCGATGCAGTCCTTTTTGTTCTGGCATAGGCCTGGAGGGGAGGGACCAAATCAGATGTTATTTAACCACAGGCATAAGGTAAATATTTATTTCGAGAAATATTTATCCAAGCCTTATTCTTCTTACCTGCTATAGATTTTCATCAACACTGCAGAAACAAAAAATATATCTGATTAAATATGATCAGGTACCAATACAGGATACGATTATTGAAAGTGTAACTGATACTGTTTGTCCTCAGTTTCGATTACGTTTTCTAAACAATTACTGATAAGCGTGAGAACTTCCTTTTCCCAGAAACTCCAGCTGATTTGGATAAAACCTGTGTCTCTGAACCTGCTTGTAACTATAGTCAAATTAATGAATACATTTGATTATACATTAATGCTAGAATGGTGTCAATGTTCCTCAGTCCAGCTGAGTGAGAATTTACTCAGTTTAAAAGTGCATAAACACTTACAGCCACATTATTTGTGGGTACATGTAAAATACATGAGGGGTTCACATTCACCTCTTTTAGGATGGCACATCTTCCTGAAGAGCACAAACAGCATGCACAGGATAATGAGGAGTGAGGAGATGGTGATGGCAGCTAAAGGAGACACGGCACTTTCCCCCTGCAGCTTTTCACTACCTGCAAACAGATCGCAATGTGGAGATATTAAGAATATTACAATGAATACTACTTAATAGGAATGTCAAAGGAAGGTGGTTATCAGTTTTAGACTGGATGTTTTTAATTGATTATAATCTATTATGATATCCAATGAAGTATGAGCTCATCCTTGGCCAAAATAAACTCTCAGGTTATTCGATCAATCATAAACAATTAAAAGAAAGGAGATTTTTGTGTATTGGTTTATTGTCTTCATTCTGCAATTGTCAAAATAATTTCTCTAGTCAGCTTTGTGTATTCAGAATATTCTTTTAAAAATCTAATTATGCACTGAATAATTTCCTACACTCTTAAAAATAAAGGTGCCAAAAGGGTTCTTTGGAGTTACAGTCATTTGCAAAAGTTTGTGTGCCCCAGTTATATTACACGCTTTGTTGATTTACTAAGTGAAAATAAGTACACAGCCTCTACAGGGAACACACTCCTGCACATTTTCTGCACTATTACTATTTATTTTCTGATACATTGGAAAAAAGTATTAAACATGAATTTAGCAAAAGTAACACTTTATTTGGATGACCCACTGTAGATGCTCAGTCTTTAATGAACATTCAATTAAACATTAAATGCAACTTAAAGTTGTGTGTGAAATTTAATGTTGTTGATAATCAACTAAGCATCACCAGAAAGTTTGTTAATGACAAACGTATCTGCAGATCATCTATAGGGGACCATTCAAATAAAGTGTGACCAAAGTTTTTTTTCCCCTCAGTATGTTAAACTCTGCAAATAAATAGAAACTGTGCACTAAAATTTGCAGAAAAATGCCAAATTTCAGCATGTGCTCTGAACAGGATGTGTTCACTTCTTTTCACTTACAAAATCAGTTCAACATGTCGTCTGACCAGGGGTGTTAAGACTTTTGCATATGACTGTATGTTACACAGGGATGGGTTACTGATACGGCCAGTGCCCAGGGGACTCTGACTGGCAGGGGTCTTAAGTGGCCTTGGGCCAAAGGCCTGATGTGGCTCAAAGACTACAGATGCAAAAATTAGATGGCCCTTAAATATGCAGTAAAATGAAATCAATGCCTCTCAAACAATACCCTGCCACCTCCTGCAAATACAAAGTAAACAGCAAGAAACGCACAAACGTACGCATTTTGTGTTAATACTATTTTGCATTATGAACATTTAAAATAGTAAACAGCCCTCCAACAACAAGGTCTCTTGAGGGCACAGTCCATCCCTGATGCCTTACAACTACTTCAGGTTCTCTCAAGGACCATCTTAGTTGATGGTTCTGTAAAGAGCTCAACTGAAATCACTCGGTTTTTGGCTCCTTTGTTTTTAAGAATTATAACTGATTTGAACTGTTGTGAAGATTTATATCCTATTGATCTTTAAGCAGCTCGTAGTGAGTAAACGGATTAAAAGTTTTCGTGTCTATAGTGGTTGAGGAAACACTGGAGGTTATTTCTGTTTCTATGTCATGTGGCTAACATTAAGTCAACAATGTGTGATGTGCAAACAAAACATCATTGTACCTTCAATGCATTATGCCAAAGTTAGGGAACTAAACCAATACAAGCTTCTTTTCTTAACTGAGCTTACAACAACTGCCCAGTGATGCCCAAACACCATGAGGTTGAGTCAAGACTAACATTTAACTGGAATTTCATCCTCTTTTGAAGAGCAGCAGGCACCGAGACCAGCTGCCAGCCCTTATTTACTTTCCAGTCGTGCAGCACGTCTTTCACATAAGCTGCAGTGATATCTGCTTAGCAACTGAAAAACAGCTAGAGCACAGCCACTATTGTAAAGCACACAGCATGCTTATCAGATGCACTTCACAAAACGATGAAAATCGGCTTAGTCATGCAACGTCAGAGCTGGGCAAGGATCTCTCTTTGTGCTAACTCAAAAGGTCTTGGACCTAAGCATTATTTGACCCATAATCCCATTTATACCTTTGCCAAGATTGGCCACCACCAGGGTGAAGTGAGTTTCATCCTGCTTCTTAGTCACATTGTTGAAGGCCCGGCACAAGAACTTTGTGGGTTGAGCTAACTTGAGTGATGGAACCTCAAATCGAGGGCCAGTCATGAGGACTTCTGTGCTGTTGTCAGTCCTGGAGATCCACACACAGGTGTTGGGGGGGTTCGAGTCAGCCAAGCAGTCAAAAAAGATCAGCTCTCCTTGACTAATAGTGAACACTTCTCCAATTCTCAACCCCTGATCCGAGTTCACTTCCAGATTGTAAGGGCCATCTGAGGAGAAACAGACACGTTTTTCACACACATTGCATTTGTCATATATATATATATATATATATATATTTTTTTTTTTTTTTTTTGTTTAGTTTTTTGGGGTTTTTTTTTTGACAGTAACATTATTAAATCACCATATCTCACACCTCAAATCCCACTGAAAGTTAATCTTTGTCAAAGCTGTCTTCTGCACTTTGCTAAGTTTGCTATCTTTCAGTAGTGTAGTCGGATGTATATGCACGTATATGCTGTACACTTAATTAGAAAAAAATAGACAAAGTGTGATTTAAAAACTCCTGTGAATGTTTATTCTGAGAAAATATTAGCATGAAGTGCTAGTCTAGTACACAAGTACCGTTAGAATATCAGTTAACTAACAATGTGGAAAGCATTATACAAGCATTTTTGGTATGACCTCTGTTGAGGTTCCAAGTGAGCTGAAAACTAAAACATACGCTAATGCTAGCTACTAGGTTAGCATACTCTTTTGCGTCACCTTTAAGCAACCAGACTCGCCTCGTCGTCTGAACTCTGATGCAGAATTTCTCCAACTCTCCTGTTTTTTCAGATGTGTTTTGTCTTGCTGCCTTCAGCCTCTATCTAATCTCTATCTATCTATCTGTATAATAGTTTACATTTTGTGCCAAGTATATTTTTGTGTTATTCCTATTTTAACACATTTAGGGTCTGGTCATATGGACAGTGATTTTCACTCACACGGTTTCTGTTTAATTTCAGTTTTTTCAGTTGCATAGATGCACTTGCCAAAACTCTAAACTCATTCTCAATATAGTGTCTCAGAGTGCCACAGCAGTAATGCAGTTTTTTCACAGCACTATATAATTTCTCATTGTGTTCACACAGAATGCAAGTGCACATTTTGCAAAAGATTAAACATGGTTATCATCGCATAGAAGCAATCCTCATTTGATCTGAAAATCTGATTGTATTCTTGTCAGATTGTAATCTTGTCAGTTGGCTGTGTACATCTCACAACCACATCGACAGAGCTGTTCATTGCACAAATTGTTGCATTAAAAAATGCTATATGCGACAAGCTCTTTTTGATAAAAGAGAGAACCTGGCTGGGCAGGAGGAAGGGATGAGTGTGTGGTGGTGCGGTAAGGGGGCCACATTTCACATGACCCTGTCATAACAGATAACTCTGATAAAACAGAAGCTCAGGAATGAAACAGAAGCTCTGGAATGAAAACGGTTGTGTGAGTATTACACAGGGTCAAAGTGACTCTGGTCAAATTCAAAATATGTTAACACACCCTCTCCAGGGAACACACTTCCTGTTTATTTTCTTACTTTAATGTAATAATAAGTGTTTTGGGAAAAAATAAAGCATAAAGTTTGCAGTACAACCTCCAGCCAATATCGGTGCTATCCAATGAAAAATATGCATCGCCAAAATTATAACTGAGCAAAAACGTCCTTAATTTTTAACATATGTTATTGCAACAAGTATATATTGAAAGTCATTTTGCAGTGTTTTTATTGGTCCATTCATCATGAAATGATGATGAAGGACCGCTGCCATATTCAAATGTAGAAAAATAAAAATTGACAAAAATGGAGATATATGTTTTTTAGGACATCAACGATATGCAGATGTCTTTACTCAAAGCTGTGGATGCTGGTTGTGAGGATATCATGGCTGGGTGTTGCAGAGGATGTGTAAAAAGTTTTTTTTCCCTTCATGCCTTGGAAGATAGGACAGAAGTGATGCTGATAAAGTGCTGTGTACACAATGATTACCATGGGGATTTACATACTCTTCTTTCTTCACTGTAATTACGCTGAAATGTATCATTTTGTTTGCCATTACTGACACTAGGCTTGCCTTTGTTTCATTTTGTCCTTGTGTCATTTATGAATGTGCTTTCCTTATCTAGACACAGGTGTGAAATTTAACACATCTGTTTTGAGCATGTATGAATATCAAATGGTTTAAGCAGTAAAATCATTTACATTTGACAAGATCAGGCTGTGGTTAACATCCTCGGGTAACAGGAGGAACTAAAGTGCAAAACAGGATGTAAGAAGTGGGCAATGAGGACATGGAAGAGAAATAGAGGTAGTAGTAGTCAGCTTGGTTTACTACATGCAGTGATACAGAATGAAAAGTGCAAAGCTGGGCACTCACAGAACACGCTAAGCTCCATGGCTTTGCTCCGTGCCTGGCTGATGGGGTTTGTAACCGCACAGCTGTACATGCCAATGTCTTCCTTCTTCACTGGGTTGATGAGGAGGGTGGTGTTGTTCTGGGAGAATGTGAGGCGCTCACTCGGACTGACCGTTTTGTCATTTTTAAGCCACTGGTACTTAGCCTTGGCCCCATTCTCCACAATGCAGGTCAGAGTAACATTGTCCTGGTCTTCCACAAGCGTGCCCTCTGAGCTCTTCTTCATAACAGGGGTGGAAAGAGGCACTAGGAGGATGCATAATGAAAGACAATTATTCTAAAAACAAAAAAAAAACCTCATTCTATACTTTATACTACACACACACACACATACATACATATACATACATACATACACAATATTTGTGTAATGTGTATTGTGTACATATATTCAAAAATACTGAAAGACAAAGATATTCTTTCTAAATCATTCTAAGACAATTATTCTAAAGGCTACCTTGCAAAAAATGATATATTGGCAACAGGAAACATCTTGAATGTTCAGAAGGTTGTGGGTTCAAATCCCAGGACTAGACATTCCTGGTTGCACCTTGAGAAAGGCACCTAACCTCCCTAAGCTGGCAACACTGCAGAAAAATGGCCAATTTTCTAAGTAAGTAGGTCACCGTAGTACAGCTTAACAACCTATTTCCAAATGGTTTTTACTTTTAAGTAAAAATATGAGGTGAAATGATCTTCCTACACTGGTAGATACAGTGCAGTGCAAATGTCAGAGACCACCCTTATTTAACTTCCAGTCAAAATAAACATTAAGTACCACTTTCCATTTTTCAGGAGATATTTCTAAGCAAATAAGGTACAATATAATTCACTTGCAGAAGGAAGGGGAAAGTTGAAGGACTGGACTCTTAACAACCGTGCAAGACCTGCAGACCCTGACACAGTCAAATAAACAGTAATTAAAGCTTTCATCACAGATAAAGAGGAAAAAAAAAATCAAGCTCCATCTCGCTTCAGATCTGAAAAATCCATGTCTTTCTGTGAGACTGAAAAGAGTGGAAAAATGTGCAGCTGTCAAGAAGCCACTACTAAGACCAGCAAATGGACAAAAAGGAAAAAAACTGCAAATCAACAAAGAAGCTGCTGGTTTTCTTAGAACAATGGACTGGCCTCCCCAGAGTCCAGACCTCAGCATCATTGAAAGTGTTTGGAATTACTTGAATTGTAAGAAGCAGGAAAGGCAACCAACTTCTTAGACTGAACTTTGGAGGTATGCACCATTCCTGCAGATTAATTTGAAAAACTGAAACCAAGTCTCCTGAAAAGAATGAAAGCTGCAATGAAGGCAAAGATTGGACATGCTAAATATTTTAAAAATTTATATATTTAGCTGTTGAGTATTTCGTGTCATTTCCAGGTAAACCCTTGCACTTAATGACTGTTTTGAAATGAAAAGTGGTCTCTGTTATAAATTCACTCAGTGTAATTATGTAAAACAGATAAAAAAAAAAAAAATCTAAAAATAGGTCGAATAATCCCACAACAACCTTATAATAATCTCATACTAATACATACAAAATATCTTGCCATTTGATTTCACTTGATGATGTTTCTTTTTTGCAGCGCACACAAAAAACACTGAATCTAGATAGACCACTAGGAGCACACATATTCAAATATAATCATCCTGACAGGCCACGCAAACAAAACATTAAACACCACCTAAACAAAAGCCCCAGTGTCATCTGTCACACTACCAGGTCAGCTGATGAATGTCAGAGAAGTGAAACTATTCCATCATTTAATGTCCTTCTCACCGTTCACAGTAATGCTCACGGTCTTTTTAATGGACGCCAACTTGTCTTGGCCAGGGAAGATGATGTTGATTTGCAGCTGGTACTCTCCTTCAGCTGCCTCGTCCAGTTGCTTAAAGGTCAGGGAGATGCTAGTAAGGTTGAAGATCAGTGTGTCCTTCAGCTGCAGGTTAGGGATCGCTTTGCTGTTCTCGAAGGTCACCAGGTGGCTTTCTTTGGGGCTGATCTGGGACCAAGTGCCCTGGAACTTCACCTCATTCATCCCAAAATGAGTCTTCACAGGGATGTGGAGAGGCTTCCCTTTGATTCCGTGCATGACAAGCGGCACCGAAATGAGTTCTGTGTTGGCACCTTTGAAAAAGAAACAATATAAAGCATATGTATGACTTATACCACTCAACTGAAAGCTTCCTTAGGGAATTAAAAGTAGTACATATCTATGGCACATTGCTCAAAGAACTCTTTTTGGCATCTCATGCTTAAGACCACATGACCATATAGAGTTGTTTATTCTGATCAGTTATAATAAGCCTGTATGCCAGATGGCAATAATGGGGCACTTTATACAGCCAGGGAACTGTATATTATCTTCCATGACAGCAGTGGGATGCCCTCGGGGAAGGCCTAATGATTTCTGGGAAACTAAAAAAAAAATAAATGTCCATAGTTTTGTTAATTTTCATTTAATAGAAGCATCATGCTTGTTGTATTCACATTCTGTAAGTTTTTGTATTATTGTATTACTTATTTTATTGTTAAATTTTGGTTGAAAAAAAGTTAAAATCCTGACAAGGAAAATTGCACCAACAGGGATTTTTTCCCTCTGCGGTGTCTATGTAAATACAGCCAAGCAGGCTCTCCCACTGGTTAGGCCTTCAGGAGCTAAACAGAAGCCTTTACACGTTAAATTAACTACCAACATAATTAGCAAACGAACCTATCATGTTTTGATTTATAATTGATAGGACCCATTTTTATTAGGAACAAAAAAAGTCACTCCAAGTCTCCTGGAAGTTCTAGATAAGTTAATGACTCTGCAGCAAAACAGCAATAAATCACTGTAAAACTGCTACATACAAAGTAAAATATATGTTAATAGGTCTATTACAAGCTTCAAATAAAACATGGAATGTCTTTTACATGCTTCAAATGTCTATCTTTAATCTAGAATGGCCAAATTGTATGCCAGCATGGAATTTGTGAGGTCCCCCCCCCAATATTTATGTTTGAACTGAAGGCCTAGTTCTAACAGCTGTGGTTCGCCACTGCATGACAGTGATATTGACGTAACATGACGCTTTCCCTGGAAGCCACTCAAAATAAACAAACTCCACCACAACATCAATATTACCAATTTCTCGATCACACTACATCTTAGTGATGTTCCTCAGTAAGTGCTACAAAACTAAGTACACAAAACATGTACCAAACACAACCATAGGCTATATGATTCCAAAATATTCGTCCATAGTTTGTTTCCTTCACAAGTTAAAGGCTGTGAAAGCAAAGATAGGCTTTACAAGGCCCTGCTTGTCTGTTGTACATTAGATGATTTACACATTCTGCAGTTTAATCACCTCTGAAGCCTGATTCACTTGATCAGTCCTGTAACTGCCAAGAGCAAATATTGACAGGCTATACGGGATGATTGTAGCCAAACACAAGATCCTTTCTAAATTGTCCAAACTGGTCTTTGAGCAAACACCAGAGCTGTGTGAAGAAACTGCTGAGTATTACATGAAGTCATGTTCCTCTAGCAGGGAGAGAATGGACTTCTACTCCTTCTCGTTTGAACACGGATATTACAGAAGATACAAGCAGGTGGGGAAGAGCGAACAATTAGTCACTTTAAGCTCATAACAGAGTCATATTCATTTAGGGAAATTAGGTGAAATTCTATTTCTCTGCCCTGCCTGTTAGATATTCACATTGTTTATTTACAGCAATGGTGAAGTATATAGAGGAACATATCAGTTAGCCAGCTATAACTGATAGCTGTCAATCTGTATTATGTTGCTAGGGAGGTCTATGTGGCAGCAAGAAGGTAGGTAATGGGTGTATAGATACAGACACTCATACAGCCCTCTTCCTGAACATAGTCAGCCCCACTCCCTGCCTGCTGCCAGCTCTGCGCATTACAATAGACCCCTGTGCAGCTCATGTTGTGTCCTAAATAATAAATAAGGATACCCCTATGGCACACAAAAAGCCCAGCAGCCGGGGAGGCCTGGAGGTTAGAAGTGTGCCACTGTTTACTGCACACTATTCTCAGCAGGCCTGCTGAATAGTGTGGAGTGTGCTTGGCCTTCTCTGCTCTTGTTGTCTCCAAACAAACCAGAGATTGTTGTGGTGATAACAGTAGTGACTAAGCAGGACAATGGACATTAAGCTAAAGCTCCTTTACCACCAATTACGTATCAAATATCCAAACAATATCTTAACACAACCACACGTTAGGCAACCCACACACAGGTAACTGAGATTTTTGGAGCAAAATTCAATTAAACTGCACCAAGAACCACAGCAGATTCAATATTGGAAAATAACAAAAGCCTACGCATGAATAATCCACTGAGTCAAGTCTGGTGTTGATTTAGAGCACCATGTGATGGCTCATGGAGATAAGGGAACTTGTAGCTGTCAAGTTAACAGAACACTGCCTGAGTGAGAAGTTTATGAATATTTAGTGCCTATTACAAGGGGGGGGGGGCGGTGCAGAAATGACACCACCACCAAATATATAGCTACTAATGCATTGTGTTAAGACTTTTTTTCAAGGTTTAAATATTGTGGTAAATCTATCGTGACAGCTACATATGAACAAAATATCCACCAAATGACAAAGATAGGTATAAATGTTTATGAAACCATTTATCAGGAATAGTTAAATAATCAAAGCATCAAAAGTGATACAACGCAGAATGATACTCATCTACGTTATGACCAAACAATTGAGGGATTTACAACCATAGTCCATGCACATTACTGCCAGCCCATCATTACTAGACGCTATTATCTGGTAAACAATGAGAGCCATTAATATAAACTGATAGACAGAACCTATATGACTTCAACATTAAATTTCCATTACGAAAACTTGCACTCCATTTACTGTAGATTTTATTCACAACTCATGACATCATCCATAAAAAGCTTCATTCAGCACAAGATGTAAAATCATAATATTGACATTGTTATTAGCGGAACATCTTACCTGACATTCGAATCATGACCCATAAGAGCAGAGACACAGCAATTCCAACTGATGCCATTTCTGCTTGCAATGTTCCAGGAGCTCTATGACTTGTGACAAGAAAAGGGGAACTGGTGACAGCATTTGCCAGGGAAATAAGGCCCCTCCCACGGGACAGCAGGAGGACAGCATACACCTGGCAGAGGCTCAGAAAGGCCGCCACCTCCTCCAGGGCCACATGAAGCTCCATGAAAAGGCTCCGACAGAGACATTCACGGCTCAAGTACAAGGTATCAGATCACAGAGAAAAAAATACACCCATTTGTGAGGGGAACATAACACACCAATACGGCCGTTGGGTAGATACTATTGCACACAGACACCTAAGTCACCAGCTCCAGACATAATGTACACAAGGATATGCAAAGTTTCACCCGCACCCACAGCACTCAAGAACATGACCAGAAATTCCCATCAGATCGTTTCGGTCAACACTCGGCTTCATTTTCACTATCAGTGATGCATCTATGAAAGACTAATGAACACCAACAAATCAAGAATGTTTAGGAAATTGTATTGTAATTGGATTATGACCACATTAGCTATCAGCAGTGAGGACATCAATCATCTAGAGGAATGATAGTTAAAATTTTGATCTAGCGCTCTCCTTTTGACAAATTTAACTCATGACTCACACTTGTAAAATATATAGAGTGTAAAATTCAGAGGTCACCCTCCATTTATTCAATTTTCAGTCAAAAAGGCAATGAAATACAAGTTCTTCATTTTTCAGGAGACATGTCGGACAAAATATATCCCACTTACACAAGGGGAAGGTCAGAGGAAAGACCCGATGGACGACCAAAACCGTCAACATCAGATAAACAATGTTTCACCTTTACAGGATCGGAGAAAATCAAGCTCCACTCTTGCTTCAGATGTGACAAAATCCAGAATTGTTTCTGTCCATCCTTCCACTGTGAGCAGGGTGTGAAAGGATGCATATCTGTCAAGAAACTGTTACTGATAAAAGGAAATGGACAAAAAAGAAAAAATTGCACATCAGCCAAAGCAGCTGCTGGTATTCTCATAAAAATGGACCGTCCACACCAGATCCCAGACCTCAACATCACTGAATACGTTTGGGATTACTTGGACTGTGAGAAGCAGAAAATGCAACCAACTTCCAAAGAGTGAACAACTAAATTATATTTAGTTGTTGCGGCTTCTTTATAATGTTAAATATATATCATTTTCTACTTATTTCCTGATGCTAAAAAAATGAATAATTTGTACTTAGTGGCCATTTTAAATAAATGATGGGTGGTCGCTTACTGCACAGTACTAGAAGATGAACTGCAAAAAGGATGCCTATGGAAAATGTTTCAGCCTACAATAGTTCAATCAATCAATCTCTCGAATGGTTCCTCTTTAACCCCTTAAATAGCCAGGAGCCGTGGGCAGGTCCAAAGTTTTATTACATACTTCTATAACCTAGAAATAACTCGACCAGTTTGCATTGTAGTCCATGTAGTTACTGAATAATAAGACTTAAGATGTAACAAGCCCGGGATAGTGAGAGGTTAAAAGAAGGTTATGTGCAGTTTACATGTAGCACCACAACTGATAACCAATGTTATAAGTGAGCTTTATTTGGACAGAGAATCTTCTGCTTTAAAAAAAAAAAAAAAAAAA
>JAILXH010126866.1:11204-25218 GCA_023558415.1 Piaractus mesopotamicus
AAGGCAGCTTAACAGTTTTGCACAAGTGAGGACATTTTGCTGGTCCTCACTAAAACATGCTGTTTTCATCACAAACTCGACTTTTTTTTTTTTTTTTGAAAAACTAAAAGAGCACAGTCAGTGACTGTGGTTAGGGTTAGGTTTTGGTTTTTAGGTTTACTTGGCTACAGTAATACAGAAATCAGTGGAAGTCCTCACAAGTAATGTAAAACAAACTCTCTCTCTCTCACACACACAAACACACACATAATTTGTTCTCACTATCTGTGTGAGGACTTGCATAGACTTCTGTATTACTGTAATCTACACATACACCAAAACCTAACCCTCACCTCAGCAACTGAAAGGCATTCTTTCTACTCTTTTAGCTTTTATAAAAAAAAGAATTTGTAGTGAATGTTTTCAAGTACAAAACCTCATGTTGGCCCATCATTATGAGAACATTTGGTCCTCACAAAGGTAGCAAGACAGGTACGTACACACACTCACACTCGCAAATCAATCTGTCACATTCTTTCCAGACTCACCTGAGATGAACAGAGCTTGAACACTAACTGTGATTCTTGGAAAAGTCCACTTTTAATGTGTGTGTGTGTGTGTGTGTGTGTGTGTGTGTGTGTGTGTGTGCTTGTTAGAGTGTGTGTTAGATTTCGGATGCAGATAAACATATTTCATGTACCGGTATTACGGCTGAAAGATCATTTTTATATCAAAATTGCAATTTGGTAGAATTGCAATTTTAATTATAGTTTTTAAATTTTTTTTTTATTATTACATGTTGGAGAAATTTGCAGAATGTATCATATTCAGTTGTCTTTTTTGTTTATCACAAAAATGAGAAAAAAAAAAACATTGCCACAACATCAGCTTCACTTACTATATAGGTGCCCTTTGTAGTTCTACAATTACAGACTGTAGTCCATCTGTTTCTCTGCATACTTTGTGAGCCCCTTTTACCCTGTTATTCAATGGTCTGGACCCCCGCAGGAACACCACAGGGCAGGTATTATTTGGGTAGTGGATCATTCTTAGCACTGCAGTAACACTAACATGGCAGTGATGTGCTATTGAGGTGCAGAGTTTTTAAACACTTTACTGTCAATGCTGGACTGAGAATCATCCACCGAACATAAATATTGAGCCTGCAGTGGCCTAAGGCCAGAAACTGACCACTGATGAAGGACTACATTGTGATTAACTAAACTGTGCAACAGCACATGAGCTATCATCTCAAATAGTAAAATATCAGAGAAGTGAAGTAATTCAACAAAATGTAAGACGAGGCACTTCAAGGTGTGAACACCACGTCTAGGAGGCTTAATTAGTTCAGATAGTAATAATCATAACTTGATATTTCTAAAAGACTTGAAATCAGAACGCTGTGAGAGAGTGAATTTAATGCATTTTTTATGAGAAAGTAAGGCTGGCTTTACACAGTGTGGCTAGTTGCATGTGGCCTGCAACCTCATTTTGTTTTGACAGTTACAAGAAGCAACTCAAAAACAATCATAATTGCACACATTCAGTTACTCCATTGGCCAAATCAGCAGCTCATAGTTTTTGATTCACTGCATTTTTCTCACTATGTAGTCATCCTTGAAATGTAATTTACATATTTGCATTTTTGTCATTTTAATATATTTTATAATATATATTCCAGCTGACATTAAAGTTCTTTTTTCTTCTCATTTTCGACCACCCAGTAGTAAATCTTCTGTTGTATTTTCTTGTCCGCTGATCCGGTGAAGTCAGTCGTTTTTGATGTGATCACATGAGTGTTACTCCCGTTTTGATTAGCTGTTTTGTGAAACTTCTTTCATAAAGTTGAGATGCTTGCCACTCTTCTAGATCGGTTTCAAATGAGTTACAGGACACTTAACATCATGTAAATCAAGTGCAATTTAGTTTCATGTAGGTTTCAAGCAACTAAAGTTGCATGAAAATGTCACCGTGTAAAGCCAGCCTTTAAATTGGCTTTAGATACAAATTGAAATTATCTGCATTTGTTCAAAATTGATAAATAGCTTCTTTCACATAGTGAGAGTGTTAGGGGCAAAGTTGCATTTCTTGGTGGTCCACACCGTTATGTATGTGTGCATGTCTGTGTGTTCATTCTCTGATATGTATGTTTCACATTAAGTTTTGGCTGCGTCTTCAACGAACATCAAATAGTAAAATATGGAATTCCATGACCTGCTGTTTTTATGAAAATGCAGAGTTATGTGTTTTGCTTTTTTTTTTTTTCGCATCTATATTTTTCAGCCCATAAAACTCTTGTTGCTCTGGCAAGCGGCAAGCCTCTGAGCGCCTGCTTTTCTTGCAGATTCCACCGTAGCATAAAAGCCTGCAATAAAGGTCATAATAAAGGATGTAGCCAAAGCAAAACCTAAATGTATCCCCTTCTAATTTCTGAAATTTCCCCCTTTTCAGTCACTCTTTGTTATGGGGGAACTAAATGGCAGTTTTATATTGTTTAGCCCAGCCAGTGAAGTTTTGCAGTCGAGCATGAGCATGTTATGCCGAGTTTTATTCACATCATCAAAGCAGCGAATGTATCTTGCAAAGCCTTCCACAGTCAAATGTAGGAAATAATTTGTTTGCAAGTATTGGCCAGTTGATTTTTAAAGATAAATAAAACTGATTTTATGGTTTTGGATTGCTTCAATCTTTCATAGATGAAGAACATGCATGTCCATTTGTGCTTGCTGAACATTTCATTTAAAAACCATACACTGTTAGAAATAACAGTTCAGTGCAGGTTTGTTTTTTGTTCACCAAGGTACAAACAATGTAAATGTTCCCTCAAAGGTTCAACAGTGGTTTTAAGGCCCAATTGTGACCCTTAAATAAGTTTTTCTAGGTAAAAAATACATACTTGTACCTTTTCATAACCAAATGTTTTAAAACAGAACAATAAAATTAAAAGCCTGGAGGCGAGACGGGGTGTGTGGAGTCAGTACAGCTTAGAAAATATCATTTCAGTGGATTATGGTACAATTATGTTCCCTGACTAAAGGTACTGAGATGAGGGTTCCACCCCAGTGACAAGAGGGGTACTGCCCAAGTGATAGTTTCACACCTTTATTTCTGAGCGTGTAGGCATTAATATGGAGTTTGCTGCTATAACAACCTACTGGGAAGGTTTTATAATGTTCTTCTGGGAGGATTTTACTAGATTTGGAACAAGGCTGTGGGGATTCACTTCTGTTTAGCCACTAGGGTATTAGTGAGGTCAGGCACTGATGTTGGGCGATAAGGCCTGGCTCACAGACGGCACTCCAGTTCATCCCAAAGGTGTTGGATGGGGATGGGGGACTGTCAAGTTTTTACACACCAAACTTGGATATCTATTCATTTCTTTTTGGACCTCACTTTGTGCACAGGTACATTGTCATGCTGCAACAAGAAAGGGCTGCAGACTGTTCCACAAAGTTCTCTGAAATGTCATCATATGCTGCAATATTAAGGTATCTCTTCAAAGGAACTAAGAGGCCCAAACCATGGAAAAGTCTCAAACTATTATTCCTCCTCCACCAAACTTTACAGTTGGCACTATGCATTCAGACTGGTGGCGTTCTTCTGATAAATCTTGGCATGGCCAGATTTGTCCCTCAGACTGCCCTAAAGTTAAGTGTGATTTATCACACAAGAGAACCAGTTTCAACTGATTCAGTGTCTTTGTTTTGTACCATTACAGCCCTTGGCATTGCACTTAATCAGACGTAACACAGCGTGTAACGGTTTCACAGAATTCAGACGCTTGCGGATTAAGAACGATAAGTAAGCTTTAATGTTGCAGTCAGAGTCCAAGATCGTAGTCAAAAAACAGGCAAAAAGGTCAACACACAGAAAACAAATATCCGGGGCAATCAATCCAAAAGGGCAAATCCAAAAACAGAGTTGAAAAGAACGGGTCCTATAGGTCATACACAAAATCCAGATCATAGATATAACGCTCAGTAGTTTACAAAAGAAACAATACCTCACAAAGAACACTCGCTAAAGACCGGTCTTTTAAGCTAACTAAAGAAGTCACATGATCAAAACACAGGTGAAACACATCAGTATTCAGGCGATCGAGAACGCTGATAGGAGCGTGCTGATCTCCCTGTGTATTCTGGGATATCGAGTCCGTTTCCTTCGCTTCGTCCGTGACATTCGTGACACAGCGAAATTTTTTTCTCAACTTTAGTTGCTTGAAACCTACAGGAAACCATATTGCTCTTGAATTGCATAATTGCATAATGTCCTGTGACCGCCACGACCACCGTACTCATCTTAACTTCATGGATCAAGTTTTGTGGACCAGACATTCAAAATGCCGAAAGCATGTTATGTCATCATTTCAAACAACGTTCTTTAATAATATGATAATATGTAAATTACGTTATATGTAAATTGCTCCTTGCAGACTTTATATCAAGAACGACAGTGTATCAAAAATACAAGCTGCTAATTTGGCTAGTGGAGTAATTGAATGGGTTGCGTGTAAGTTTGTGTTTGCTTTGTGTTGCTGTGAAGTTGCATGGAATTATGCTGCAGGCAACTCACAACATGTATAACAGTATCCCAGTCTATTGCACCCTTAAGCATACAATTCATCTACTAGAATGATAAACCTGCCTATTAATTGGAAGTAATAGCATGAAATAATAGCACTGGTTGAACCACTGTTTTTTGTTGGTTAACGGTTACCCAGCTTAATCGTTCACATCCCTAGTGGTGTTCCATGACAGTGACATGCTAAAAAGTCACTGAGCTCTTTATGAACTAATTAGAAGGTCCACATACTTTTGCCCATGTATTGTACCTCTGTAATGAAGCATGTCATGGTATATACTGTATTTGGAAGTGTATTCGGAAGTACGATTAATTTATTTGTTTAATACCTTTCATTAGTGTTGCCTGTTTGAATATTAGACAACTATTTTGTTTAACATTTGTTTTTTAGTTTTCTATTGCTATTCCATTTCCAGCTACACATTGAATACAGCTGTGGTTATGTTACAATGCCAGTGACATAACATTGTGCCCTCAAGTGCTACTGTAATTATAATTAATTACATCAGATAGGGTGTGGAATTGTTTCACATTGCTGTAATGTATAAACATACAGCTGCTGTCGGAAGAAAACCTCGTATCTCCATTTTTGTCGTTTTCCAGTTTTTGACATAATTTGAAAATGCCTGTTGCTCTTTACATTGTGTGTAAATTTCATGAAGAATGGACCAAAAGAAACAGCCCAAAATGACTTGGAAAAAAGTCTGGTTCCATTGACTTACATTGAAAGTAAAGTATGTTTTTTCCTGCTCCTGTAAAGTTACCATTTTGGAGATACAAGGTTTTCTTCCAACAACAGCGATATGAAGTAATAAGTATGGTGCTGCGGATCCACAAGGTAACTGAAAGCATCTGTGTACTCTGCTGTGCGTGTAAAGAGTTAAAATAGCGATGAGAATTAAAGAGGAAGAGTAAAAGGTGGATGATGAGTGTTTTTGGAGCAGCTACAAACACTTGCTTGTCTTCGCCTCCCTCTCATTACATGCCCTTATTTGTCATGGAATGTTCTCTTTATCTGACAAGACTGGCAGCTTCACTCACATTCCATGGATTGACCACTTTTGGGGTTGGGTGTGTGCATGTGTGGGTGGGTATATATACATATGTGGGTGTGAGCAGGCAAACCACTAACATAAAGAAACCAGTCAGTCAGTCACCTTGCAGCATTTTTGTTTGTCTTAGGAATGCTTGTTATATTGTGTTATGTATCTTTGCCAGAACGGAATTATTCTCATGGACTACTCATTTTCTCCATCGTATCCTGAGAGCAGTAAAGACTACAGCCTCCAAACTCTTGTATCTTGTTTCTATGGGCATTTCTCTTTGCAGTTTCTCCTAAATGCATTTGAAATTAATACATTTGGATGCTACACAATATATGTCCAATATTATTCAGATACATGCTTTCCTGGAATCAAAGGTATTAAGTCAGTTGGTCTTCCTTTGCTGTAACAACTCTCTGCTTTTCTGAGCGGGCTTTAGGCTGTCTTTACACAGTGAAATGTTCATGTGGCTTGTTGCATTTTGTGAGTCGCACGCAGCTCTTCCAATTACTATTTAGACCATTCAGCAGCTCATACTTTTGATATAGCATTGTGTTTCACTATATAAAGCCATTGTTATTTGCGTACTTTATGTATTAGATATGTATTTGCATACTTTTTATATGCAGTATTTTTGGTATCTACTTATATATACGCAACAAAAAATAAACTGTAGCACAAGCAGCCCTTTAAACAACTGTTAGCAATACGTAAACCAGCTGGTTACAGGAACATTAGCTTCGAGAAACTTCAATGTTTGTTGTCGTGGCTCAGGTAAATGACAAAATGAAATCTTACATAAACTCGATCAGGAGGATCTCCTTTTCAGCTGCCTTCTGTTTTATTTTCTTGTCCATGAATTTAGTGAAATCAATGTGATCATGTGATGCTTAATCAGTGTTTTGATTGGCTTGTTGCAGCTTAGTTAAACAGGTTGTAAGATGCTTTTACTTTTGTGACATTTGGTTACATACATGTTTTAAGCAACTAAAGTTGCACAAAAGTTTTACTGTACAAAAGCCAGCCTTGCTCTTGATCAGTGATTCCCGATCCCCTGGAGTACCCCCTGCCCTTCACATTTTTGGGTTTACTCTGTTCACAACTCATCTGGTCCAAGTAATCAGTTAATTAGGAAGCTCTTCCTGAGATGAATTGAGTGTTCTAGAACAAGAAAACACAAGAATGTGCAGGGCAAGGGATACTTCAGGTACCAGGATTGGAAACCTGTACACTAGATGATGGAATAGTGCTGCCATAAGAACAATAGTGAGGTCAGGTACTGATGTTTGCTGATTAGGTGTGGATCACAAACAGATTTAGGCAAACTTGTTTAAAAAGAGTTCAGTGGCACTTCATCAATCCAGAGAATGTGATTCCACTGCTCCACAGCCCAATACTGACACTGTTTTTCAGCATAAATAACACAACTGTGTGCATGCAATTGGTGTGCCATAAATAACCCAAAAAAAAGAGGACGGATCCAAGTCTAGTACTGGGGGAAATCCGCTCTCCTCCTCAGAAGTGCCTAGATTTTTGGACATAGCGTAAAGGCGTAATTATTTTTTTAAATATAGTGTGATTGTGTTTACTCACTGGCCTCCTGCTGTCTCGTTTGTTTTTTAGAGATCAGAGTGAGACTGGCAGGGACGGCGGGCTGGTGGCACCATGAGCTGGAGCTTCCTAACACGACTGCTGGAGGAGATCCACAACCATTCCACCTTTGTGGGCAAGATCTGGCTAACTGTGCTCATCGTCTTCCGCATCGTTCTGACGGCCGTGGGTGGAGAGTCCATCTATTATGACGAACAGAGTAAATTTGTGTGTAACACGGCCCAGCCGGGTTGCGAGAACGTCTGCTACGACACGTTCGCGCCACTATCGCATGTCCGCTTCTGGGTCTTCCAGATCATACTGGTGGCTACCCCTTCATTGATGTACCTCGGCTACGCTGTCAATAAGATTGCACGGCTAGAAGAGGGTAAGGAGAGTGGGATTGCATCTCAGTGCAAGAGTCACAAGCTGTACCCCAGGCGACGGCAACACCGCGGCTTAGAGGAGGTGGAAGATGACCAGCAAGAAGATCCCATGATATACGAAGCTGCTGAGGTTGAAAGCCGGAGTGACAGCGCCCCCCAGGGGCGTGGAGGACCAAATACTGGCGGAACCATCGGTAAGACACGGCATGATGGGCGGCAGCGGATTCAAAGAGATGGCTTGATGAGGGTGTACGTGCTTCAGCTTTTTGCCCGTTCTGCCTTGGAAGTGGGCTTCCTTGTTGGCCAGTATGCCCTCTACGGCTTTGCAATGCCAGCACGCTATGTGTGTTCGGTCAAGCCTTGTCCGCAAAAGGTAGACTGCTTTGTTTCCCGGCCAACTGAGAAGACCATCTTCTTGCTCATCATGTATGGAGTCACGGTGTTGTGCCTGTTGCTCAACATTTGGGAGATGCTCCACCTGGGAGTGGGAACCATGCTGGACCTTGTTTTCTCTCGAAGGGTCTCAGGCCAGGACGAGGACGAGTGCCAGCTAACGCCGCTTACCAGTCCACCTGGGATGCCTATCAGTGAGGCTGGAGGAGGCAGCGCAGGATACGGGAGCTACCCTTTTTCCTGGAATTCAGTGCCCCCTTCAGCACCACCAGGGTACAACATCTTAATTAAGCCTGAATCTATACCTTTCACTGAGTTAAGCAGCAATGCTAAGATGGCCTGCAAGCAGAACCGCGCCAACATCGCCCAAGAAGAGGAGCTGCGGGGCCAGTACGGCAGCACCGAGAAGAATTTCCTCCAGAGCAGCACCAGCAGCGCGCTCCACAGGGAGATCCAGCAGGCACAGGAGAGGCTAGAGGCAGCCATATTGGCCTATGGTCAGCAGCAGCAGAGCCAATGCAGACATGCTGGCAAGCTGCAAGGCAATCGCAAACAGCAGGACCGCTCAAGAAGCAAGCGAGGGGGAAGCCGAGGGGACCTAAGGAGCAGCAGTAGTGGCAAGTCGGATGAGGGGAAACCGTCAGTGTGGATTTGATGCACGTCTTCTAGCATCTACTACAACATTTAAATGTGTAGTTCAGCCAGAAATCAAACACAGTTTATCCCTTATCCCACATGTAGTCAGTCAGCCAAGGCATTTGGTGTCTGAAGTTTGCTACAAGGCTAACAAGTAGGTCAGCACTGCATGCCTATAAGTTATTACAGAATCTCAAATGGACTATTTTTATGGTCCATGTTTTGTAGGTAATGTACGTAACACAAACCAGATAAGCTGCAAGTCAGTTTGAGATTTGAGACCATGGCCTGGCTGATCGACTACATTGAGGGTAATACCGATTGCGTATATATGACTTTGAACAGAACTTCAAGCCAGTTTTGATAAACAAGCAAAGAGCCTGTTGGATGACTTTGACCTCTTTGGAAAATACAGGCTGTGTCACTGAAGAGGGCAAGATGGACGTTCAGTCACAGTGAGATCAAAACCTCTGGTTAAGACACTGCTCATTATTGAGGAACCAAATTAAGCAAGAAAAACCAGCCTTACTGCGAAGACGTGATAGTTACCTTCAGAGATACTCACCTAATCACACATGATGCTTTCCATGCACAATCAATAAGCTGTATTTACCACACTAGTTGTGGGTACTGCTGGCGTCAGTGGCAATAAATCTGTATCCACAGGGTCTCATAGACGAAGCAGCCATTGGCCTTTTTTAGGTTGTTTAGCCGTTTTGAGCTAAGGTTGTTATTATTCCTGTGGAACCCACTAACTACCAAAGGGAAACGAAAGAAAAAAGTAGACCTTTTTGTTTTGTTTTTACTTTTGGACATGGGTTATCACTCTTTGTTTCTTGGAGAACGGCTGTGGCTCCTCAGGCTGTATAAGAAAATTGTTTTTCTTTAATCTTGAGCCCAATCACGAAAAAGAAGAAAAAAGGACAGCGTTGGGGAAAATCTGCTCTCCTCATCAACAATTTTGGTGCTACAATTACAAGAAGTGCCTTTAACCCCTACATTTGGACAAGACAGCCATTCTAGCTACAACTGTGATTTTTTGTTTTTACCACTGTGTCCGCAAGCAATCCTCAGCATGTCCTCATTACTCCTTTCACTGTGAAACAGGGACAGTGAAAGCTGGTAAAATGCATATCTTGATTTTCGAAAAAGGACATTTTTCTGTTCTACGTTTTAGAGTCTGATTTAAGGCATTTGTGAAGCAGTTGTTTGTGGTTCCAGTTTCTTGTTTTCTTCCTCTGTGCTGTTGTTGCCCTCTAGTGGTCAACACCACAAGCACCACTGGGCATTTAAAACATTGTACTGTATAGCTTTTCTTGTGCATCACTGGATGCATTTCTACCTGGCAAATATAGCGAATTATAAACGACCTACAGTAAGCTAAATCGTTGTGTTATCATAAGCTATGTAAGTTACATTACATGCGGTTCGTACATAAGCTATCTGGTGTCTACTGAGTGTTTCGAAGTCTGTTCACCAGCAGTTACAAGTGTTCCAGTATGTTTTACCAGTAAGGTTTTACATTCAGATTCTTTATAAATGTATTTGGAAAGGTTTTGCCATTTTTTCCACCATTAAGTTAAATCCACAGTCAGGGATTTCAGAGCAGTGTGTAATAAAAACTGAGGTCTGAACACAAAAACTAAGCAGCAGCCAGTAGTAAAAAGAGCTGTTTGGTTTCTGTATGGTATCTCGTCGCTGCCGCGTAAAAACCTCCCTTTTTTTTTCTTCTTGGCATAATTTAAAATCTAGTTACCCTTCGCGTAGTGTTAACATTTCATGAACAGACCAATAGAAATGGTCCAAAATTACTTTGAAAAATATTGTGTTACGCTTTAAGTTTTGGTTTTTGTCTCTGACAGCGGCGATACTGTATATAGTGCAATCAGAGCTCATCATAATTCATCTTCAGATTAAGATATTTTAAGACTAAGGATGCGCAATGATATCAGAATCAGACATTTGATTTGAAATTTTAAATCGATACTTGATGAGTGTTAAAGGTTGGCAATATGAGGATATTTTATCATTATCGTGATCACAGTATGCACAGTACATCTGTGCATATCGTGGAAATCATTAGTACCTCAAAAACACTGAACGGCTGCTCAAAAAGGGCAAAATTTAAGACCTGTTCAATTGAATCTAGTGCAACACAGCAAATGTATTTTTGAAACCTGACAAATAAATAGATGAACAGTAAATAAATAAGTTTTTGATATTGTTTTTGAAGGTGAGACCATTTTTTTTGTTTGTTTATTCCAATTTATCAAACTAAATGTTGTGATACTGGTCACGTATCATGAAAATGTCTTCCAGTATCTGTATCATGATATCTTTACCACATTGCCCACCCCTGATGACACACTTATAACTACCCCTTTGCAAATAAACACCATATTTCTCTGTATTGCGACTCCAGGTAGAGGCAGTTTCACTTTCCATGTATACCAACAACGGCATCAACAGATGTGCAAACGTCATAGGCGCCTTAGAACATTGTTTAAAACTGTTTATCTGAACAATAACTGTGTTTTTGTTTCTTAAAGACACCATATAATGTTAGAATGCAAACAAACAATAACTTAGTAAAAAGTAACACGATTTTCTTGTTTTCAAAAAGTGGTATGACGTAATAGTCGATATGCTTTGAGCTGCTGTAGTTGATGCCCCCAGCCATCGTGTGGAATTAATTTAGCACTGATTCACCAAACCAGGGGCTGAATGATAACTACAGATATCACTGAGCTTCTCTGAGGAGAAGTTTGGAAACCATTAAACCAACACATTGACACAAAAGACATCAAATCAATACTTACTGTATTAATGTTATTCTTATTAACTCTAATATTAGTGTTTCCTGAGCAAATAAAAGCAGATAATATTTTAAACACAGCTTTCTCAGGTGCCTAAATCTTTTACACTGTGCTGTTTACAGTTGTGTACAAAAGTTTGGGCACCCTTGGTCAAATAACGTTTCGTTGATTTTCACACGTCCTCTACAGGGAACACACCTCTGCATATTTTAATGCATAGTTAGTGTTAATTTGCTGAAGTTAACAAAAAAGAAACTTATAAGATAAAATGTATATGCAAACAAAATTTAGCAAGAAATAGAAATTGTGCACCAGAATTTGCAGGGTAACACTTATCCTGCAAACATTAGGCTACATGACACCAACATAAGGTTGTCATGACAACTGACATAACCCTATGTAACTTTTCATAAAGGCTTATTACAACAGGCGTCATCTGTCATAAAGGCTGTTTTACCTGACTTTGATCAAAATTGGCCAGTTGAACCTTTATAGCAAATGTATAGTATCGGAGTAAGCATTTATAAACAGTTATGTAGGGTTATGTCAGTTATCATGAAAAGTTTATATAGGTGTCATGTAGCCTTATGAAAAGCACCCTGCAGTAAAGTGTTAGCATTTGCAGAAAAGTGACGTATTTAAGTGTGTTCTCTGTAGAGGATGTGTTAACATATTTTCAGTTAGAAAATCAGTAAAAAATGTATTTTGCCGAACGACCGTATGTGAAAAATACTGGATAACGACCCAGAATTCCTATATTGGTGCATCCTTCCTAAAAAGTGTGACAAGCCCTGAATTTGACATAAACACATGCATCTTTACGAATCCCTGACTGTGGCTCCAGATGGTGCTCGGTTCCATACAGTTTGCTGCTCATCGTAATCCTTTAATATTTGGCAGTATGGCTGGTGCGTGTTCAAGCCTTGCACCTTTTCAAGGCTCGTATTCCAGGCCCCAGTTGTGTACAGATGTTTTTTGGTTTGTTACTCTGTCAGATTCGCTCAGATTCAGTCTTTTGTGTTTGCCAGTCTGGCAGTATGAAACTGGATTTGGCGTCGGCTTGAATTTTTACTTTTTCGTTTTTTTGGAGGGACGGGTGGGACGATTTTGTATTTTGGAGGTTTAAAATGCATGATGTGCATTGTTTTTGAGAGGAAAAGATAATAAATATGCAGTTTTGATTTACCCTTGAACATATTATGATTTGTCCCTGTGTCGTCATTGAGCACTGCCAGGTTCCCACAAAGCGCTTTCCCTTAATCCCAGCTGCATCTGACTTTAAAAGCACAGGTTTCACCCAAAAACACTAAAGTTGGTTTTTAAACAACCTCAAAAATGGGAAAACGTGTGCTGAGAAAAATGTGGGTCTTTACAGGGCCCGTATGTTGGAACATCTCATTTTCATTGCTTTGTCGGAGTTGAATGTCGTATGTTAACGTTGTTAAAAGTTTCAAAGTGTACTGTTCGCTCTTCATACAGTCCAAACTGCAAAAACAGCCTGTTTTGAATTGTTTTTGTGATGTCACAAAAAGCAACACATTTACATATATCTGTTTGTTCAGCCTACAGCAGTTCAGCCCCACCCATGCTTTCAAATCAACCGCTAGAGGGCGCTCCCGAGCAAGTTCAAAATGAATGTGTTAAAATTCTACTTTCTAAACTTTCATTTTTAGCTCCATTTTCTCCCATTCATTGAGGACTTATTTCCCTCTGGCGTTTAGCAGTCCTTTTTTCATAAAACGAGGGAAATAGGACGTGGCCAGACTCCTCATAAACCGGCTCTGATAAGGCACAATACAAGGCAGCCAATCAGAATAGAGGTCATTTACATAGATCAGTCTTAAAGGCATGATGTTTTTGACACATAAAACCACACAGATGTTGCAACTGGACCCCAGAGGGACAAAAATAAACTGTAAGAAAAACTAGTGTACGGGCCCTTTAACGGTTCGTGTCCTCCGGGCCGCTGGATGGCGCTGCAGGCTGCTCGTCGCTGACAATCTTTGGAGGGGATTTTGAAAAGGCTAGTGCGGAGGGAGAGTTACAATCATGGATTAATGTTAAGTTTAGGCGTTTTTAACCCCTTAAAACACCGTTTTCCCTTTTAAGCTGGACCCCTGACCGCCTTCTCCTGTGAGGACGGCGTTTCCTGAAGGTAAGGAGGAGTTTTGGGATGTTTTGAAGTAGTTTTGGGTGCGAAAACAAAGCGGAGTAGCCGAGACTGTTAGCGGCTCCGGAGCTGCGGACGCTTTTATTCAAAATACTCCGTTTAGACGCTGAATTAAGCGAGATTTATCACCTGTTATCGTAAATGTGAGGTGTGTATTGATGCTGTTACCACTGATATGAAGCTTCGAGCTTTAAAATGTTGATAACTTTCTGTAGAAATTGTGTTTTTGTCTAAAATTGGTGCCTATTGTGGAGCTCCGGTCCTGTTAGCTCAGTTAGCATTAGCTGTGGTCCCTGTAGTGCTGAAGGATTAATCGTTTCTGTATCGAAATCGCGGTTTGAAAGAGTGCAGTTTAACCATAGAGTACAATATCAACAATGTTATCTCACATGCTCTCTCTCTCTCTCTCTCTCTCTCTCT
>JAILXH010126897.1:0-16038 GCA_023558415.1 Piaractus mesopotamicus
TGTGTGTCTGTGGTGTGTGCGCGCTAACAGTTTATAGAAATAATAATGTCAAACCAGTAATTCTGATCACAATCACAGAATTATGTGTTATGACAAACCATTCACTGTCACACTTAGGCCTTATGAATATAATACATTCTCTAGTGTCTAATAAGCCTTTTTTCCCCATCATGCTGTCTATATACCTATGTATTAGATAAACAAATCATCTGAGGAGACACAGAGTACACATTTAATTTCTGATAGACAAAAACCAATATTAGTATAGATGCTATCTAAATGTTTTCATGTTATCAATATATTTTCTCACACTATAGAAAAAAATGCTCAAAGACAACACTGGGGATCAATGAGGCCTGGAAACAAAAGTTCAAAAAGCAGTGTTTTCTGATGGAACCCATGAAAAAATTGAAAAGCACAAAAATGAACAGCATATGCTTATCTATTATGGGTCTTTCTGAACTTACACAGAAACTAACATAAAAGCTGAAAAGATATAAAAGCGTTTAAAAAAAGAAACAAACAAAACTTTTGACTGATCTTGACCTTTGGAGACCTCCTACGAGCCGAGTACGCACCTGTCTCTCTGAGTTTTCTCTCAGTGTTTCTAAGGTTTTCTGTAGCTGTGCTTTCTCCTTCATCAGGTCTGAGCTGAGGCTCTCAGCACTGCACAGGCTTTCTCTGTCCATGTGCATCTCGTTCTCCAGCTGCTCCAGCTGCGCAGGACAACCAGACACATTGACAAAAAACATCACTAATCCATCAACCGGACTTTTGCACAAATAGGTGGTAGTTTCACATGTGCACAGAAATTAGATGACTGATTTCTAGGGGGCATGAGGAGTGCAGCTGTAACCCAAGAAGCCTAAGTCCCTTAACCCTCCTATTTTTACAGCTAAAATGTGGGGTGTAGGATCAGACATGGATAATTAACACCCTCTTTGCTCATACTCATGAAGGGAGAGGGAGGGATAGTGTGTGTCTGCATTGTCCCTGAAACACAGACACAGCTGCGATGCAAAGCTCTTCTGGAGGGCGTATACCAATGTCCTTGCAGACATTCCAGTTTTTTTATAAACTCAAAGGTTTTGGAAATAGATAATTGCACAGCATCATGTTATAGGCTGGCACAGAAACAGAGTCAAACACAGAGACATACAGACACATACAGAGGACTTTAAACCCATCATGTACATATGATCTATCTATAAGATCTAATTCTGTCAAAGCTGCTTAAGTGACAGCTTAGGGCTGCACACGTCTGGACTGAGAGCTGCCATTGTATTTTCCAGTAGTGCTTGAGCTACAGCACAACCTATTTCTCTCTTTCAGTACACCTAACTTTCTTGCCTTTGTGTGGAGAAATTGCATTTTATTCATGACTTAATCCGAGCTTAAAATTGAGCGCTTAGCTTCCCAAAAATAACTCTGCGAGACTGGAAGAATGACCTTTGAGATTAAAGTCCTGTGAAGGGACCTTCAGGCTTTTGTTCCTTCTGTCTCTCTTGTCTTTACTGAGCTCTTTTTATTACAAGCCACTTCAGTGAGCCTTTCTGAGTGTGGTGTCCCCCACAGCAAAGACAGCATACACACAAACCCAGAGACAGAGAGAGGAATCATCATCTGACCTTTTGGCTGAGTTTCTGGTTCTCCTTCTCGGCTTTGAGGAGGCGCGTACTAGCCTCCCCACAGCTTTTCAGCTCCTCCACTGTTTTCAAGAGCGTTTGATTCTCCATCTCCAGCTTCAGGAGTCGGCTGGAGGTCAGCTCATTCACCTCATGACCCAGAGACTTCTGTGGAACTGCAGGTACGACAGCACAAAGGAATATTAAACCTTCTCACACTTCAACAACTGTAAGAACAAGCCGAGCTGAGCTCATTTGGTAAACAACCAGGGTTTATCTGGGATTTAGGCCCAGTTAACCTTATTAGCTTTGTCAAACGTGGACTGGGTGGTAATCAGGGACTTGAGGTCATTAAATATTAATTACGTTAATCAATCATGTGTGAATAAGCCGAGGGCAATCTGCGAGGTAGCTTGTGCTGAGGCCATGGGGCTACTTACCCTCCGTGAGCTCAGGGGTGGTTTTGGAGAGTTGCTCCAGCTCCCAGCCTAAATGCAGGGACTCATCCATGCTCTGCTTCTGAGCCATCTCCAATGTCAGGTTCTCCTCCAATAGCTCTTCTATGCGTTTCCTGTCCATGTCCCGCTCCTGACACATATACAGTACAACATCAGGACTAATGCAATCATGCAGACTTACCACGTTAAAGTATTTAGTCATGTTCTTTTAGAGGAGCTTTTTATAATCTTCTAGTATACTTACCATCTCCATATCATGGATTTTGGCTTTCAGCTGCAGATTCTCCTTCTCTAATTCATGCAGTTTATCAGAGCGAGCTCTGGAGCCCTCCAGCTGGTCCTCTAGCATGCTCTTTGTTTCCAGAAGAATCTGATTGTCCTCTTTCAGTTCCTGTGTGACCGAATATGAAGCACCTGTTAATAACTAACTTCTATGGAAACCACTTTAGTGGGCATAAAATATACTAAGGCCCATGTGCCAGACATAAGGCGCACAGGCCCACAGGCCAGCGCACAATCTTACTCAGCCAGTTTAATAATTTTGCTTTCCTGTTAAAATTAGCCCATTTCATAATGTGATGAACTACAATCCACAGCATGCACTGCAATGCAATGTGCGCTCCAGCCCTACTCTCCCAACAACAATCTTTCGGACAGCATTACTATACAATTCTAGACAATTCCACACCAGTCACCAAATACCCTAGCTGCGTTTTACTACAAGTGCATGCATTTGCTGTTGACATTTTGGCATATTTTGAATAAACAACAGCCAGTTCACGTCATAGCACAATGGTATTTAAAAAATAAATAAAAACATAGCGGTTCTTTGGCCCCAAAAACTGTTCAACGAACAAGATGTAATTCTGGTTGTTGTACTGTGCATTAAATGCTTTCGGTTTTCTGTATACCTCCACTCTAGCTCTGTAAAACTCAATGTCATGGAGCCTTTCTTTGTAACGGCCCACTTCACTCTCCAGCTTGTCCACTCGGATGGCTTTCTCTCTCAGGGCATCCAGCTCATCACGGTAGGCCCTGGCAGACCGTGCATCAGACAGCAACTGTAGGTTCTAATAAACACACACAGACACAAATATAAGAGTAGTGGTCAATTCGGTCAATGGGTTAGAGCTAATCCCGTCTCTGGATCCAAGGATTTCACTGGTGTTCTGGCACTTTCCTTGAGGACAATATGTTTACAGGTCATTCTAAAAATACACCTAGACACGTGCTGCCACTATCTAAATGAAAACAGCTGAGCCAATAATTGGTTAAGGGAATAGACTTAATTATCCCGAATTAAGACAGTAAGATTGCAGGAGTTTGTAGTGTTAGCTAATCCTGGATAACAGAGGAAACAGTACAGTTCTGAGAGTAAGAGAAGCAACTGTACATGAAAGGCTCAACTTCTTTCTGCAGGCCCCCTAGTGCCTATTCCGATGGCAGAATGGAAATCGATTCTGATATTTTTACCAGGGATGTATCGATACAGTTTTTTTCAGACCGAGTATGAGTACAAATGCATATTTTTTAGTCCCCAAAACGGAGTCCAATACCATATTGAGTAACCTACTTAGAATTGAGTAGTTGTAAGTGTAAATAAGAACATGTAACTTAACAGTTAAATCATTAAAATCTAGCTGATATTAAATGAAGTGGATATGTTACATTATTTACCTTAGATCGCATAGCAGTACAGCAGAGAAAGTGGGCTTGATTAGAAACCCTTATGCATAGCTGTAAGTAAAGTACGATTCATAGTTTTGTTCCTCATCTGTCCTTTTACAGCAGTCTCTGTAGCTCAGTGACAGCAGGAATCACATCTGAGGTTAATGAAACCGTAGGGCTCACGTGTGGAGTTTATGTCTTCTCAGAATTTTTGATTGGAGTTTGGAGTTGAGCTGTAGCTGAATGTTCTCAAAAGCAAGACATACAATGTGCGAATTTACAAATCTTGCTCTTTGGTGACTTGCACTGTACGTTGGAATATATCGTCAAGTACGGACAAAGCACTCGAGTTATATACTCACACTGTATGAAAATGCTCTGTCTGGCTATGTGAAACACAGCCTCTACAGACAGCTCTGTCCATAAACAATTTCAAATAAAGCTGTGTCATTCAAAATAACACACTGCGTGCCGAGAACTGAGCAGAATCACTGCGAGTAGCACTGCTAAAACTGTGCACTGAATCTGAAAGTAGGTGGTGATGTACCTGTTAGGACAATATGGTCTCTCTACAGTCTATTTTTTTCACCGTAATAAAGTTTATACCTTGCTATTCTATTCATTCAAACAGTCAAGTAGGCACATACAGACCTTGGTAGCAAATGTCGACTCTTGCCTCTGTTTAGCTGACCTACGTGTCTCCACTCATATTCGGTAAGCAGTTATGATTGTGTGGTTAAACCAGGCTAAAATCTCAGTGTATGCTAAGGCTGGATGTTTCAAGTGGCCAACGACTTTGTGTCTGTCAGTCAGTAACTCTTTTCTCATTGAAACACAATGAAACACTTTTATAAATGTTGACTTGCTTGCTTACTTACAACAAAAATCTACCTCACAAGTTTTGTAAGTCATACACATTTTTATCAAACATATTCCATAAACATTATTGAAGAAACTAAAAGCACAGAGCAAAAACTGAGTGACCTTGTCAACAGGAAGAAATGGCAGTTAGCTACTGTGAAAAGCCTTCCATATTTTTATGCTATGGACTTTCTATAAAGAAAAGTGCATGTATAATTAAGTATGTGAGTGTGTGTGTGTGTGTGTTTGTGTGTGTAGTAATGGTAGGTCTGATGATGTCTGCATAGTGTTGAGCACTGATCCAGGCTATCCAGCAAGGTGCTGATGTTCTACCTCTTGCTGAATCCTCTTTAGCTCTTTCTCTAGGTTCTCCAGCTCCTGCCTGCAGTCCATTAGCTGTTCACTCTTCTCTTCTCTGGAACAGAGAGACAAGGTTTAAAATACACACTTCATCTTTCCATCCCATCCGTTTTGTAATCAATCCTCCCTTTCTTTGTAATTTCAAATTTGAAATTGAGACTGTGCACTTGTGATCATACCACTGATTTTACAGCAGTGCTTATGCTCATTAGGAACTGCACTGAAACCCTTACTAAAACTGTAATAAAAGCCTGAAAATTACTCCAAAATGTAGAGACTTTTAAAAGGAATACATAATGTGACGAAAAAAAAAAACAAGAAAGAAAAGAAAGAAAGAAGAAGCTGAGAAAGGGCTCTCTACTGAGAGACAGTAGAAATGTTTTCAGTATTTACAAGGATAAAGTTTGGGGTAAGTTTATGTTTAAGATGTGCATCAGGGCTAAGAGAGCAGTTGTGCAAATCTACAAACAGCCTTGGCATTAAAGCCTTGGCGTAAAAAAAAAAACAAAACACTTTGAGGTCATGCAAATCTACAACGGCCCCCTTACAACATCCTGATAGCATCTGGCAGAATGGGCACAAACTCCTCTACTGTTCTCACACAACTGCCACTTCCTCCTTTTAAAGGAATACTTCCCCCAAATCATGCTAATGTGGCTAACAGTGAAGGAAAGCCAGTGGGGAGCAGTTAGCATGAACCCATTTGCATAATACACACTATATGGTCCTATTAGCTTCCATTCATTATCAGCAACAACAGAATTTTTGGGTGACATGTTCCTTTAATAAACAATGAATAGTACTAAATATTAATTATCATCTGTACCTGATAACATTTTACCTGTGTAATTACCCGACCATATTTGAATATGAAGCTTGAAAGGGGAGAGAGGCCAGTTCTTTTAGATGTAAAACCAGAAAAAAAGAGCATGACAGAACATGTGGGGTGACTCAGGTACTTCCAGAAGCCCCAGGAAGAGGCAACTCCTTCGATAAGTGACCAAGACACTTTACAAAGATCCGAGTCTAAACCTCTAAGAAGCAAATGACAAGTGGGGTAAAACTCCCTGAGAAGCAACAAAGATGAAACCTAGAGAGCAGCCAAAAGTCAAAAAGGGATCCCAAGGTGTGAGTAATTCCAATGACTTAAAGGTTTTAACAAAAGACAATGGGAACTGAGGATGCAGACTCATGCACACACTCACACAGTACTTTCCTCAATAACACCACATTTGACCATCTCTCTGCAAATCCTCTGTAGTAGAGGAAACACGTCAACAATGACATCCCCATATTTTTTGTCTGCTATACATGTGGGCCAAACCAATGCCACCATCAATTCAGAAACCATGGTGCTTTATAACTGTATGGAAGATGAAGCCTCAGACCTATCCTAGCATTATAGACGTGCTGAACAGACCAAAAACTTGCTCAGCCTGAGTTGAGCAATGCAGAGTAGAATATTTCTTTTTTAGTGATTCGCCGTGTTGACGAAAATAGACTGTCCTCTTTCTCTCCTCCAATGTTTCAAACATGAAGGAGGAACAGAGGGGATGGGACACAACAACCGCAAAGGAGGAATCTGCAGATAAACAACAATTCTGCAGAGTTGCGTGCTCCGGAAAAGCATGCAGGAACTAGGTCAAAGACACTTGAAGAATATCCAACATGCTAGATTATCATCTGATCTGGGCCAAATCCCCAGACATCTGATCCAGTGTCAGGCCCCGTGGAGGCAAGTGCCGACTTCGTCTCACCACTGTTTCTTTGCAGATTCATTCTTCACTTTGCTGACATCACTGTGACAGGGTCAGGGCATAACTAGGCCAACAGCATCTAACAGAGACTTTAGGCATCGCTTTATGTGTGTCAGACAGAGAAGGCTCAAACTAGCTGCTCAAACTACTAACTATTTGCTTCAAATGTCTGTGAATCCAAAAAGCTCATTGCTGATCTTCATCTAGGCTTTATATCTGAATGAACACAACAAGCTCTGACTAGTGCATAACAACATCATCCTCATAAGCTTTTAGACAGGCACTGGTTGAAAAAGCTGGCTACAGAGCACTTAAAAGCAACTTCCTCTCATTTTCAAACTGCTTCTCTATCTGAGTGACCGCTACCTCTAAATCATACTGCTGTATATTGTCTCTCAAGGTTAATGTACTCTTAAGGAGGAAGTTCAATTATTTACAAGCTTGCAAAAAGCTTTTGTGCTCTGGCCTTACCATAACAGACAAGGCAAAGCTGAGATATCAGGGAAACTGCAATGCTTTGAAAATGACGGCTCTGACAACATCAGGCCTTTTGCCTTGACTCAATAGTCTGCTTCTGCTGTTCTCAGGTATTTCACAGGAAATTGCTTGCAAGTTGTGAGCAAGGACAAGGTGGAGAACTTTTTAAATTTGTGTCAAAAGCTGAGACAACAGCAGTAGTTGATCAAAATGTTTCAGAGTACAGTTGTTATGAGTTTATTAAAAGTACGCTTGTTGATGTTAGTAGTCACAAAAACTAGGGTTTATAATTAATGTGTGGTTGTGTGTTGAAACATTACACAAAATTGCAAAAGAATATGCACTGTAGCAGTTTCAAAAGATACAGTAATGGTACTGAAATGACTCATTTATTAAAGGAGAACACCATGTATACTTCCACACAACTGTATTGTGATGAGGAGTGGTTTGTTGCTTTTTTTCATTTGTAAGTGATGCGTGAAACCAGTCATAGTTTCTCTCATCAATTCCAGCACTGAACTGTGCATCAATATTCTTGACAGGAATAGTGTAGAAGTCATGATGCCTGGGACATGTCAAGAGATTTGCTATAGCTTCACTAGTTTTAAGATCAGAGATGACAAAAAGAGGTAAAAGGTGTGAGTCACCTTATAACTCATTGCTAAATCACATTCAGCACTCAGGTTTCGAATGCAGGGCATCATGTGCTCTGTACTCACAACTCTTGTCGAAGGCGTCGAATCTTAGCCTTGGCATCTGCCAGCTCAACGGAGAGGTGCTGCCTGCTTTCAGTGCGGCGCATACTGGGCGAGTCGTTGGGCGACTGGGCACTGGGTGCAAGGGGTGAGAACTGACCACAGTCTCTCTCCTGAGTCAGCTCCACAATGGTCTGAGGGCAAAGAGACACTTAAGTAATTAATGAACTGAACAAAAGCAAATTCTATCAAAACAAGTTGCATGACATATCGATTGTTAACCAGTAGAGAGATACTGGCTTTTGCAATAATTATACAAAACTTAATTCCCAAAACTTTGGGACAGTATGTAAACGCACCTTATAAACGTCATTGCTCATTCTGGATTTAATGCCTACAACACCTTCCAAAAAGGTTTGGACATGGGCAAAGACTAGGAATGTTCGAAAATGTTCAAAAACCAGCTAAAATGATGCAATCATGCTTGGGTATAAAAGATGCGTTGAGGAAAAGTCTAGTCAGCGAATAATCCAACAGTTTAAAACAAATATCCTTAACAAGCAATTTAAAAGACTTGAGGTACTTCAGTGCATAATGTGATCAAAAGATTCGGACTGACCTGCCTGCAGTCCAGATCTGTCTGCAGATCTTGAAAATGTGCGATGCATTATAAAGCACAAAATATGTCAAAGAAAGCCCCGTACTGTTGCACAGCAGAAAAATCGCACAATGTAAGAATAGCAAAAAATTCTGCTTTTAGAACTTTCAAACATGAGTTGGTGTCTTCAGTCCCCACAAGACTGCAAAATGTTAAAGTTGATGTAACAGGGTGGTAAACACGCTCTTGTCCCAACTTTTTTGGAATGCCTTGCAGGCATCATACACAAGTAGAGTTTATTTAAAAAAAAAAAAACACTAAATAAAGTAAAAAAAAATAATGTGAAACATTATGCATCACATTTCTGTACTGTTTTCAAAGAAATACATGTCAAAAAGAATTTACTAGTCACTGCTTGCTGCTTTTATTAGCTTTTCACATATTGTCACAACAAAGTTTTGGAACTTTAGATTGTATTACAAACTTCAAACAAAAATAAGCCTCTAACAATTCTCTATATTCTACTGTGTGCTGTGAGCAACCTGACCAACCTCAGACCTTCTTAATGAGTGTTTTAGTATTGGTAGTTTGGATGAATCAAGGCATTTACAATATCCAAGAAAAATAAATACATTCGGTCAAAATAACATGGACAGTCTTTTATCATGTCCCATCATAGATTTAGCAATGAGTTTTAAATTCAAAACATATCACGACTGCAATATCTACCAGTATAATTGCAGAATGGTATTTTGTTCATTTTGTGTGCCTATGAAACGGTTAGAAACTGGGTTTTAGATCTCAACACAACGTTCTTATTTATCAGCTCTCTTTTGTATGAAGCATGCAGGACAGGCTGCTTATGAGGAAGGGTCCATTTTAGGCATTTGTGAGAGGGGATTTAAACAGTGCAATAGTAAACTCTGCAGGCAACATAAGCAGCATTCTCCTCCTCCATTCTGCGTGAGGTCTCCAATTAGGGAGAGGAAGGAGATTAGGGCAGTTATGCTGCGCTAGCCTGAGCAGCCGGCCATGATGATTTCATTAAATTGAAACCAGGAGAGCAATAAGGGGAGCGCTATCAGAACTGGCTAAAAGCACTGAACATGAAGTCATGCTCTGGGGGCTTGTGCTATGGGAGGTTAGGAGGGGATCACCATGTCAGTGACAACGGACATGGAGAAACAAAAAGGGCATTTTAAGAACATAACTGCAATCAGCGATTTCACCCCTCCTCCTGGCTGTGTGTGCATGTGTGGGAGAGCGTGTTAGAGGAGAAGGGAGCAAGCAAAACTAAGAGACAGAGGGACAGCAAAGCAGACAGAAAGACAGGGGAGGGGAATGGCTTTTTAATGAACGGCGGCTGGCCACAAGTGGGGCTCTGGCGATCATTATCCAAGCCCAGAGGAGCAGAGGATACTGGGAATGCCCTCAATGGCCACAGTGACACTATGGGAGGGCTGAGCTTAATCAGCCTCATCTGGAGTCCACCAACACACAACATATGCTTCACAAATTCACACTATATGTTGAAAATATTCATTCACTATTTCAAAGCATAAGTCTAGTTGCCCGAGAGCTTTTAGAGTAACACTGCTGCAGTGCAAGTAATGCCAGGCACAACTCATTTGAATCTGCAGTGGAATCTCAGGTTGAGAGTGGCAAGAGAGATGAAACAAAACATGAAAACAGTCTAAAGTATACAAAAATCCATCATTCATTCACTGCTGCTCTAGGCACAATTTCCAAGCAGCCTGAAGAAAGCTGTTTAAAAATTTGGAATTGACATTTAAAACTTTTTAGCTGTTTTCAACTTGATGCAGATATCAAATATATATTGACAACAGACAGAAGTTTAGACTTCACTGATATTTGATAATGCATTTATTATAGTCTAGTAGAGCAGAATGTTTGGGTGATGATGGGTTACTATGCTAGAACACCTGCATGTTATTAATTTTACTGAATTTGTAACCCTACACAAATAGGTGTTACATTACTCTGTACTGTATATGAATCTTGTACTCTGCTACTTAACACATTTCAAATAATCTGCAGGTAGCTGTTAAAAGACATCTTAGATACGTAACGAATGATGAATGATGATATAGATAATTCCACTACAACTGAGGAAGCTGTATCAACATCAAATTACAATAAAATTAACATCTAGAACCCATATGTCAGACATAAGGCCCATGGGCCATATCAGGCCCTCCACGCAATCCTATCCTGCCTGCAAAAGTATTTTAATTTTCTATTAATATAAGCCCGTTTCACAATGTGTTGCACTTTATATTTTACTTTTGAAGTTTTTGCATATTTTAAATAAACAATGGCCAGTTCGGGTAACTGGTTGAGTTTGACACCCCTGATCTAGAAGGTCATTTGAAAGGTGATGGTCAAGCCTTGATAACTACTTTACAAGAAATTATTATGTATAGAAAATTGATGTATTTCACTGAATAAATTACTGTTGTTCTCAAAAAACACTGAGACCTTCTGGAATGTAGTGCATAATATTTTAATGTTATTATTGAAAAAAAGAATAAAACGACAAGTGATTTATTTCAAACTTTAACAGTGGTAGTTAATCTGCTTGCTTTATCATTTACCTCCAGCTGTTCATCTCTTTCATCCACCAGGCGTTTGAGGTGGAAGGCCAGGTTTCTAGAGAGAGAGTCCAGGTCATCAGGGGGAGACTCCCCACTTTCCAACCACTGCAGATCCAGAACATTTTCCTGATTGTGGGTGACCTTCAGAACAGCAGCACACAACAATATCAGTGCAGTGTACAAAATATGGGAACAAACAATAGGACAAACAATACTCAACACAGGACAGAGAATGAAAGATGTAACCAAGTTCAATGCAACCTGACTTTTCCCTGTGACCAGATTTTTCTTAGGCTTTACTTTGGTCTCCGTTTACTCCTGTTTTCATTTTTTTGTTCCCCACTTTTATCACAATACATAGTTACTAATATGGTGCACTGGAATCACTGGTATTGTTTGCACCGAGTGTTCGCAAAATTGAATGACAGCAAACAGCAGGATGGGATCAGGTTCAGACACAGTTTTATCTTTTATCAGTGTACAGTCAGATTCAGATTCTCAACTCGATGCCGTGAGTCAGCTCAGAACAGACTTGAGCAGAATGTTCTCTGGCTATACTTGTGTTTAGTTCAAAATTTCAGGCTTGATTAAAGCTCTGAATACAAGAACCCCAGCCAAAGACCTCTTGGGACGAACTGTTTCGGGGGCTGCTTCTTACCTCTTGAATGTGAGACGCAATAGCTGCCTTTGTGTCAAAGTCCAGTGTCTGGATTCTCTCAATGTACTCCTCTTTTTCCTCACACTGGAAACAGACAGGGAAAGGAGAGAGACTGAGTCTGGCAGTGTAAGACATAAAAGGGTCTGCAGGAGCAGAGCAATTGCTGTTCAAACTCTACACAATACAGAACATGCACTCATTGGCTAGGATTATTATTAACAGTAGAGCAATCCACACAGGAATGTGGACACACACACACACACACACACACACAGCATGTTCACTACAAACATAATTATAACGTTGTGTAGTTTCTTTATATTTCCAATGAGCTATTTTAATAAACGCTTAGGCTTAATGCATGCAAATCTATGCTGTGACTATCTTACAAGCTCTTTGGCTTTGAAGCGGACTCTAAATTTAAGGGTTCAGCTAGCTGTCAGTGGGAGCTATCAGCACAGCATAACAAGCAGAGCAGACAAAGCTATGGATGAGACAGCGATTTGTATAGAGGATGTAATTTGAGTATTTTGTTGTTTCATTATAGTGTTTTGACTCTGATGTAGGCTGAAGGTGGTGTGCTGTAGGGGAAAAGGGAAAACAGGGTAAAATGGCTTTTTTATGCAGTTAAACAGATCCAAATAGAATGTGCTTCTGGTCATTCTCATATACATTCCTGTATTAACAAGCAATGTCAACTGTAAATTGGACGGTAATTGGACGAGATTAACCTTGAAGGCTGTTTGTGTACCACAAAAATAACCTTTTTTTTCAATGACCGAATTTTAAGTCTTGAGAATTCATACCCATATTATTTTCATCAATCTTCTTAGAGTTGTAACATAAGCAAAAGTATGTGGATACCTGACCGTCAGACCTCAATGAGCTTGCTTATATTATCTCCTTTTTCACCAAACTTTACTGTTGGCACTGTGCATTCCTATAGGTAGCATTCTCCTGGCATCTACCAAACCCACATTCATCCATCAGAGTGCCAGATAGTGAAGCTTAATTCATCACTCCAGAGAACACATTTCCATTGCTTCACAGACCAATGGCGAGGTGCTTTACACCACTCCAGTCAATGCTGATCTTAGGCCTGCTGCTTGACTATGGAAACCTACTTTGTGAAGCTCCTGATGCAATGTGAGTTTGCCTGGTCTACTGCTTCATGGCTGAGCTGTTGTTGCTCCTAGACGTTTCAGTTTTACAATAAAAGCACTTACAGTTGACAGACGCAGATCAAGCAGGACAGAAATTTCACAAACTGACCTGTGGCAAAAGGGGCATCCTTTCATCCAGTGCCACATTCAAAGACACTGAGCTCTTCAGAAGCGGTCTGCTGTTTATCTATGGAGATTGCATGTCTATGTGCCTGATTTATTTAAAAAAAAATGTTTGCAATGGGTATGAGTCAATAATTAAGAGGGGTGTCCACATACTTTTGGCCATATAATGTAGCTTGGTTTTGGATTATACAACCAACTCACAATGAGAGCTAGTCAGAGTAAAGTCACAAATGCAGCCTCTACACAACAGGGTTAGTTTTAATACAGGGTTACTACTAAGCTTCCCAAAGTAAACAATGGACAAAGTCCACGTCTCCCATCTCCCTTAAAATCAAAACCGTTACTTTATTACAACATTTTATAACAGATTCAGTAAATGTGCTATTGATAAACAGTCAGGTCAGATAAATAAAACATAACTTATTTGCACTTGTGTTACTTTTGGCTGAATTGCCCATAAACAATTGTCCCCTAAAAAAAAGTTAGCAGAGATACGTAGGTAGCTTGTGTAAAGCATTATTGGTCATTCATAAATATTTTGAAATTATTTGGCATAAAAAAGCATTAGGTTGTGCCCCGCTCTCCTCTACTCACACTCTGCAAGTAAACCTATTATATATGTGTGTTCAGGGGTTAGAGCAGAGCGGCCTTCCCGTGTTGCAGACAGTCTATCGCACAGATATCAAGATTGGCCTGCTGCCAACCACTGCCACCTGTCACGCTAATGGTGTTAGCAAATACTTCACTTTCCACTTAATACAATCTAGAGCTTCTCAGAGACCTACAAACACAGTTGCTCTTTAGTGAGCATTTGTGGCCTCACCTGAACAGCACAACCCAGTAACAGCAACAACAGTTTCTTCACTTCTCCCAAGCCTTGCTCTGAAAACAAAGAAAAATATAAACATCATCATTAAATTATAATCTTGGAATTACCGGTAAAATAACAAACAGAAGCTGCGGAAAGAACAAACAGAAAAGAAACAACTTTGTTATGAAAGTCCAGCACAGCGGCAATGGAAGTGGCTAAGGTGTAAGAGAGCAGAACACAGTAATCAACAGTACGGGTGACGCTGTCATGGCACCCTCAGACATGATAGACCAGCAGGGCAGCTGCTGTGGGAGATGAAGTGTTAACATAGCAGAATTAGACAGGGATTGTGCCCTCAGAGGGGAAGAGGCAGGTGGTTCCTCCAACTGGGCCACTTGGCTCCGATTAGTCTGCTGGTGCACAGAGGGGTGGAGCTCAGAGAGTGGCCAATTACAAATAAACAAACGGCTTAGGGAGCAGGGCTGTTTAACTACAGTGTAAGTAAAACTGTGAAGCATCTGTGATGCACCTGCAAAATCTACATCCTGTACCAATACTGTAAAGATGTGTGCTGGAAAATACAGAAAATATAAATAACAGTTTCACTAAAATGGCATATAGCTATGACATTTCTGCTAGAGAAAAATTGTCTCTAAAGCAGAATCCGTTCTCTTACTAGTCCACATACAGGATACTTGAAGAGGCAACAGCTTAGCTAACAGGATGTTTTTGGAAAAAAAGAAAAAAAGAAAAAAAAAAACACTAAAGCACGAATGTTTTCTCCATCAGTGACCCATATTTAATTCTGCCTGGCCAGAAGCAGCACGGATTACCACCAAATGCAGCAGCAGGGCTGCCAGATTGGGATAGGGTGGCTATATATGGGTGCATGGAAAAACACACACCAGTTCTGTGGAACATCCTCAACTTTGCTATATATTTTCTTTTTCTGCAATACATTCTGGTGAAGGCTGCTCACAATCTGTTAAACAGTGAGAGTCCACATTCATTAAACTTTCAAAAAGGTTTCGTTTAAGCAAGTGGAATGAAGATCAGTTAATTTTAAACACATAAGTCATTGTCTAAGTTTTGTGCTAAAATCAGATTAGAAAGGAAATGAGCCCTGTGGAAATGTTTTTCTGTGAAAAGGACACTGAGGTGATGAGTACTGTAGGACAAAGCACTGTAAGGCTAAGCTGCACAGTAAAGAAAGCAGATCTGCTTTGTATACATTTTTAATCGCTGAATATAAAGATACTTGCTCACACATACGCACAAACACCTGCTTAAAAAGGGAATTAAAATTTTCACACATGCTAGCTTAAGATAGGGAGCCGTTGCTTTAATGTGCAGTATATAAATTATTCAAGAAGGCTCAGAGGAGAGGAGTGGAGAGGGATGGAGACAAGCTTCTAAAACGGAGCAAAAACATTCGCCTGACACAACCCCTTGTCTTTCTGGGGTCTGGTGTGACGGAACAGCTAGTTCTTTTCTCTGAGCTCTTTCGTCATCATCCTCCTATCCTGACAGGAAACAAAGGGGTCAGAGGGACACTGACTAACCCTGGCCTGCTCCTCCCCTTCCTGTGAACAATGACTGCTGAACAGGAAGAGGAAACAGTTCCTCAGGGGGACCCCAGTGCTTAATAATGCCAGTTTCCTGCAGGTCTGCTCACCCTGCGCCTGCACTGTCAGTGTGCAATATTACCTCATGAATGACAGCATCATCTACAGCAGTGGTTCTCAATGGGGCTTGCCACAGGAACCACATTTGTCCTTTATCAGTGTGTTACAACCAAGCAAACTAACTTTATTCTGTTGTGAGGATAGGCTTGCTTTTCCATATTTAGTGTTAGGCTAACAGTGTTGAAACAAACTGTAAGCAGGATAAAAGGCACAGTCAAAAGTCTAAACTAATTAAAAATATACAAATAAATGTTTATGATGAAGAAAAAAAAACAAATCAAATCAGCAGTCTACGTCATGCTTGCTCATGATTCTCAACACCTGTGCTCTCCAGGGCTTGGCCACATTCTGTGTACACATCATCAGCTTAGGGCTGAGCAATATGGCCAAAAATGATATCACAATAAAAATTCATATCAGTCGATATCAATACATATCGCAATAAATGTCAAATTATTATTTCTTGCAAGTTTGAAGGCTG